>WNGS01165503.1:5360247-5384129 GCA_020271785.1 Procambarus virginalis | reverse complement strand
ACGATGGATATAGAGCCATTAGGTCTGGCTCTGTATAATGAGAGCAATTAGACGCTGTGAAACTGGGTGTTTGGGGAGGGGGGGGGGGAGTACTCATCTAAAATGGTTCGACTTTTCCCCCCAAGCGTTACGACGGCCTCGATCTTCCACAAGGACTCTCGCTTCATAATTCTCTCCCTCTGCAGCCAGTCCATTCACCGCCCTCTCCTTCCTTCACCACCACCTCTTAATTCTTCCTCAAGCCACACAAAATCTTGTTGCACAAATTTGTGCCGGTATTAGGCGCGTTCTCTCACTACCCGCGGCACGACGGGCTGGTGAAGGGAAGATTCATCTCCGCGCGCGTTTATTCGTGCACGCTAGGAATGGGAGCATGTGAATATACACACACACTCACACCACGACCTGGCCATGAACATGCTCTCACACCCACACTCAAGGATCCTTGTCGTAGCATGTTCACACCACACGACAAGCTTCGTAAAATGCTCTCACACAACACACACACACACTCAAGGATCCTGGTCTGTGAGCATGCTCACACCACACACACACACACACACCACACCACACACACACACACACACACACACACACAACACACACACACACCACAGCATGTGTGGGTGTGTGTTTGTGGGGTTTGTGTGGTTGAGTCCCGGACATGTTTACACTGGAAAATATATTAACAAACGCGTTAAGATACCATTTGAGCCGTTCGTTACTATCGACGACCGTAATGATGTCGTACCATGTACCTCCACGACATGTAAGACAGGCGTCTCGAGATGTGGCAACGCTATTTCACAAGTTAACTTGAAAGCATTTATTAAGTAGCCTTGAAAATGCGGAGCCCATAGCATATGCTACACTCGCTCCTGATAATCCTGCCTGGTCCACAGCGCCCTCAGATCCAACAAGCAGCACAGGACAACAGCAGTGACACCAAAACAACAGAGCATGGACACAGGAACAACAGAGCAGTGGACACAATCAGACCCAAGAGAGGGGCCGTCACCAGGCTGGACATTGAGATAACAGAGCTGACCACAATCAGATAGCGAGAGAGACACACTGTAACTGCTCGTTAAATTAACCCTAATCTCCTATGCACATTATAGTTTCTCACCGGCGGTGGTGGTGGTGGAAGACTGGTGGTGGTGGTGGTGGTGTACTGGTGGTGACGGTGGTGTGGTGGTGCTGCTGGTGGTGGTTGTTGGGTGGGGAGATTAGATAATTAAAATAATAAAAATGAAACAATAATTAAATGCAGTCTTGAAACATAGGAGAGACAGATTAACAAACTGTTTAAGAAAGTAATAACAATGATACAGTTATTGACTAGACTAAATTTATAAATGGGCACAGAACATTATAGAAGATAACCCATCAATTACCGAACGAGCTAAGGAATTTTACATCAGTTCTGCAGGATAAAACCTCTTTTAGCACTAATAACGTGACTCTCACCGTCCAACAATACTATGGCAGGGCCGTCTACGTACCCACCGGCAGGGTACCCCACCGCAGGGTACCCCACCGGCTGGGTACCCCACCGGCAGGGTACCGCACCGGCAGGGTACCCCACCGGCAGGTACCGCACCGGCAGGGTACCCGCACCGGCAGGGTACCGCACCGGCAGGGTATATTCCATGATCTCGTGTTTTGTGGTACAATAAATATGGTACATTATCACTCTGGCTTTCTCCGCGGTCACCGCTATATTAAGTCCCGTTTTCTTCCAGATGAAAGTTGAGATTATCCATATTTCCGGATATCTGCGAAAGTATCTCCATTACCGAAAACACGTTTTAGTAATCTGTCAGCAAGAAATGCGGTTCGCGCTGCAAGCGTGTAAAAGGGGTTTCATTCCGTTCGGTTAATTCTCCAATTGTAATTTAACTAGTCGAATATAGATGTCAATCGCATCAATACCAGAGATGTTCCAGCATTGGACTAGTATCTTCCTTCTCTAATGCTGGTCGAGGCTCCCATCCATTGTGGCTGTCACTTTTAATCCTCAAAGTTATCATTTGGACAGAATTGATAGTAGTATGGTTAATGACAAGTATACCAGGATATACCCGTACTGTGATCCTCGAAGATGATCATTAAATTGATGAGATTACTGTTTAATTTGCAGAACTTCAATGAAGAAAATGTTTTAGCTTTCATGAGGGATATTTTTGTCATAATGAACTGGAAATAGCAAACACAATGACAGATGAGTCACAATAACTGGCTAAGATAGATGGACCAACCAAACATCAGAAGATGAAGGGACGAGACGTTTAGGTCCGTCCTGGCCATATCAAGGGCAATGGACTTTCTAATGTTCAGGACGGATCCGAGGGGACAATTGTCTTCGGTCAGGCGGACCAGGGACCATTGTTTCGTCCATGATGGATACGAGGGACCATTGTTTCAGTCCAGGATAGACAGAGTGACCATTGTTTGGTCAGGGACGGACCGATGGGAACCATTGTTTCGGTCCAAAGACGAGACCGACGGACATGTTTCGTCCGCACGGACCGACGGACCATTGTTTCGGTCCAGACGGTAACGACGGACCATTGTTTTCGGTTCCAGGACGGACAGAGGGACCTTTGTTTCCGGTCAGGGCGGACCGAAACGTCGTCGTCTCTCACCTTTCTGATGTGTGTGTTAGTCCTCAGCACAGGAGAAACGTCGGTCAGTGTTCTTATAAATGAAAGGAACGTACGTAAAAAATATGTTAAAAAAAGTAGAGCAGTGGTTCAATGGTTAGATGAAACCGAGGGTTCTCGGTTCGAACTTTAGCCGTAGGACATAGCTGCATGGGGCGCGACCTACTTCACCACCAAAATCTGTTCACGCAATTAGTATTCTCTTGAAACCAGGCGATTGTTGTGGGTTGCATTTATAAACCCAGCACAGGCTTAGGAGGACACCGCTATAACCCTATAAAGAATATGTAACATCCTGAAAAGGAGAAATATGTGACCCTGAACACACACCGCACATATATAGCTCTGAAACTATCACGAACGTATACACTGGGCGCTCATATATAATAAGATAGACAGACAGGAGACTGATGTCTGTAAAGTGATTTGGACCAACTACTAGATCCAGAAGAATAGTGATGAATTACCTTACAAACACAAAAGCAATAAGGAACAACCTTAACTACCACAAGGACTAATTTACTACCTGACCAGCTTAATTCATTAACAAAGACCCGCCTAATTATTAAAAGTCTAAGGTTAAACTATAATCATGCCATTATTCTACTCGTATTCACATACAAATGATCTCACTATACTCTGCAGTTCATTGTACACTATCAACAATTTTCACCGTATCTGATTCGAGTCACAACGCAACATAATCTTGGTAATCACTACAGCAATCACTGTTCAGAGTAATCACTTGCGCCCGTCCTGTAGTTCTCTCCATAGTTCACCAGTGGGTTTTCAACGGTATAAAATATCGCTGTACTGCCGCTAAGCTGTTCCGTATTATGGTCAAATCGTCCAAATTTAACGATCCGCATATTTTTTCATTAAGATCTTCCATTCACACTGGCTATAGGAACTCGAACCGTGGATCCCACACATGTTAGGCCGAATCTCTACCGACCGATCTTCTGATATTCTTCATATCATCAAACTCTTCATAACTAAGAGAATTAATCTCTCATCAACTCGCACCTGTTGGCATCGGGTGAGGCATCGCTGTCTGAAAGCTTCCACAGTTGACCATTCTCCTCCCTTTATATATTATATTCTATATATCTATATATAAATATAATATAGATATATATATATATATATTATATATATATATATATAATGTGTGTTTGTGTGTTCCTCTGTAACTGTCGCAATGCTATATTAAAACAAATGATAAATAGAATAGGGGTGGGTAGGAGAAGAAAATATTCAATTCAGGAGAACCAACAAGGTCTTCTCTGAATACTTTTATTTTCTTCTTCTAAGGCTGTGGGTCCCTTCATTTCAGCACCAGAGGTGGTACCCTTATTATAATATATATATAATATATAATTAATATTATAATATACAAGAGTTCTTACTTCTTGTACATCCCCCCCCCCCCCCCACCCAAAAAAGGGGGAAAAAACCGCGTATCGTTACTGGCAGGTCCTTATCCTAATTTCCCCCGAAACACGACCCGCCAAATTGTTTAAACAATCAGGTACCCAATTTCTCTGTTGGGTGAACAGAGCCAGTTAAAGGATGGCGCCCTCAATCTTTCCCGTCCATACGAACCCAGGCTAAAGCGGTCGCGAAGCACGGGGCGAGAGTCTTACCACTGCACCACGGATCCTAAGTCTGTTTCATCGGCACTTTACTGGAGAGTGCTCGAACTTGGGTCGTCTCCTCCATGGCATCAGCAAGGTGCTACCTCCTCACTCCTCCAAATTCAGCGATTGGGTCGGAGGCTTCTTAACGAGTTAAAGTTATTGTCGCCTGCTTATCTCTGTGATGTCCTTCCTCACGCGATAGGCTCACGGCCTACAGGATACACAGGCTATACGATTCCTAGCCTCCCTAGGGACTTGTGAGTCACAGGGTACCTGTAATTCTTAAAAAAACCTAAAGGGTTTAAAGTGGTCACAACCCCCCCCCCCCACCAGCTTCCCCCCCCCTCCCCTTCCCCACCCCCCAGCTTCCCCCACCCCCCCCCCCCCTCCTCCCCTTCACCAGTGCACCTTTGAGTGTCTGATTTATAATGGTGATGTGATCGCTTCATCATCCAGAGGGAAGCCTCACCTCACCATCATCACCAGGCGCTCGCATTGCCATTTTGTTTTAAATTAGTCCAACGGGATTCGACAGGCTGTCACGTGATGCCAGCAGGGCCATTGACCAGCCAGATGGTGACTAGCACAGCTGGGTCACTGACCAGCCAGATGGCTTTTTTCACACACCCGACAATTCACTCCTGTTAATAGCTGAGCTCCCGAGAAATTGGTTTCCGCCTCCCACAGCTCGTGGTACCTTACCCACTATTCCCCCTGGAATACGCCAGCCAAATCGTTTAAAAACCGGGTACCCATCACTGCTGGGTGACAGAGGCTACGTTAAGATTAGTGCCTAGTCATCTATCCTTCCGGCGAGGATACGAATCCAGCCAGATCGATGGCGAAAGCGCAAGACGGGTATTTACCAACTAGGCGCCCCCCAGACTGTTAATGGTTACACCTTATCCGTGCGCACATATAAGTATATATGGAAGTGATATCTAACTCTTTATGGGGCTACTGCTATCTTCTCGTTCCGTTATATTTAATTCCGACGTTCGAACTCTTTGGGGTCGAATCTTTTCGCACTTTTTTTTTTTTTAAAGACCTGTCCTTGCCCACGTTGGCAATTCCCCCTTCATAGTAAATCGGTATGTCTCTCTCCCTCCTCCTGGTTTTGACGAGTTCCTTTAACCTGTCCTCATAGCTCAGCCCTCTTGCTCTGGCACCAGTCTTGTTGTAAAGCTTTGCGCCTGTTCCAATTTCAATAGGTTTATGCTTCACAAGGTGTGGATCTCATGCCGGTGCTGCATATTATAATTACAGCACAGTAGTTCATTGACAGCCAATAAGCTGACGACATCCTAGCTTACGATCTGCTCACAATACTTACTGTCCACCGATCGGATAGCATAGCAGCTCGGTGACAGCCGAGGTTATCGCATAGTATGCTAGGTGACCAGCAAAAGAGGTGATCAGCATAGTAAGCTAGTGACCAGCAATGAGTTGCAGCATAGTATGCTAGGTGACCAGCAAGAGGGTGATCAGCGCAGCATCCTCATTAATCAGCCAACTGAATATCCTCAAAATGAATCCTCACAATTGACAATTATAACCAAAACCAACTTTGATTTTACCAGAAACTCAACATTATAAGAACTTCGTGATCTTTTCATACGGTTCGGGCACAAGTCCTCCGTCTTATGCAATCCTTTTGCACTATTGTCGCAGCACACCCCTGCCGGCCTGCTCCATGCAACATTCCACCCTATGCCACTTCTACTTCTACATATGTTAAGTAGAATAACGTGGCCAAAAAAAACGAAAAATTCACAAGACCTCCATAAAGTGGTTTAAAAATGGCGCCATCTTTTCCCTGGCCGAAAGATAGGGTGTTATTTGGAGTTAATTTTATATGTTCCTGAGGTTTGAACAAGGCAAATTGCTCGCCTTGTCCATCAGAACCCGGACCATAGGCCAATGACCTCCGCTTGACCCCGGACTACGCCTTTCTCTGTCTCCCTCCCCCCACTCCCCCCCACACACACCTTTCAACCACACTGGCGCCCCACACACACACACACACACACACACACACACACACACACACCACACACACACACACACTACCACTCACGCAAAGCAGCCTCCTTAACCGCTCTGCTAGTTTACGTAGTTCATGCTGGGGAGGCCATAACCAATTTACAGTCACCATCACTATTGGTATATCACATGTGCCTTGTGCTCTCAACCTAGACTCATTCCTCAGGATTATGTTTGTTCCTGATAGTGAGACTACGTCCCATTCACAGACTCCATCATGCCCCATCCCCACACACACCACATCTGACCCCACCTCCAGTTGCGTGTACACTGACCACACCCAACCTACAACCCTGATACCGCCACTCATGGATCTTATTGTACACCCCCACTCACCAGACCTGGCCCACACCTCTCTCTCCCCACCTTTTCTCTACTCACGTAGGTCTTTCTCTACTCACGTAGGTCTTTCCCTACTCACGGGTCTTTAAAACAAAAAAAACTCACGTATCTTTAATAGATGGGCGGCTCTATCTTGAATTTCGTCTCATAATTTACAATATGATTGTGGAGGAATCCCAGATTAGATCTGATTTGTGAATTCTAGAGTCTAGTTGTGAATTCTATATCTAACATCGATAGCATCTAGGAGGGATACCCTTCTCTACGCAAACAAGTTAGTTTCCGAGGACAATTAGCTATAACAGCTTTACGTGTTTTGTGAAGAAATTTTATTCATCAAGTTGATAATTGATGACTTTGTGTATCAGTGTTTCTTGAGCAGTTCTACGACTTGGCGACCTGTCTGGTGTCTTCATGAGGTAACTGTCGGATGAGTTTTGTCCGAGGCAGCGCCGCGAACTTCCAAGAAAAAAATAAGTTTCAGGAGTTGACCAGACCACACACTAGAAGGTGAAGGGACGACGACGTTTCGGTCCGTCCTGGACCATTCTCAAGACAATCGACTTGAGAATGGTCCAGGACGGACCGAAACGTCGTCGTCCTTCACCTCCTAGTGTGTGGTCTGGTCAACTTCTTTAGCCACGTTATTGTGATTCATCGCCTGTAAGTTTTAGGAGTTTCATAGAAGTGATTTAATTGTTGTTGTTAAAGATTCGCTACCTGAACAAGAAGTTCCAAGTAGCACGGGCTATGGTGAGCTCGTAGTAGATGCATTTGTAATTTAATTAAGTCTCCTGACTTGTCTGCTGAGGAAGTCGGTGAACAAGTAGACTCTATCCTGTGTCTTTATCTTCTAGATGTCCTCAAAGGAGAGGAATCATTATTTTTTTAATTATTTTATTAGTATTATAATAATATTGTTATTAGTAGCATTATGGGATGAAATATGCATTATCAACGAGCTGTTTATAACCAATGGACTGCTGGAATTATTTTTATAAGATGTGCTGAAGGTGGTTCTTGGGATGACGAAACACTCGTCAGTGTGCCAGATGCAGACTCCGAGAGAGGAGAACTATACCGAAGGCCCTCACCCAGGTGCGTGGGAGTGGCCTGGGCGCCTCTGGTCATGCACATTGCCTCATTATCAGACTTCTATACGTCCACAACGCTTTTCCGGGATTGCTTCACGCAGCCGGATGAGTGGGTGTAATACTGATTAGTATCGGCAGTTTGGTCCGGTGCGTACTCTAACGACAAGGCCCGTATGCTCCATGTTAGCGGCCTAAATCTGGCTTACCAGTTAAGGAGGGGAAATTTCCTAAGAGTTGAAGATTTTTTTGCTTCATTGATACCGCCTTAAAGTCTTAATCCTTCAACTCCACTGATGGGGTCACTGGGAGCCCCAAGAACAGGACAGGACACAACACCAGCTGCGTATAATGACTTACTGTAAACATATAGCTCTTGAAATAGCACTTTCTCTGTAACTAGGGGCTGGTAACTAGCTGACATTGTATCTATAAGGTGTGAAAGATAGATGAAATTGTTTATGTAATATTCTAAGATGAGGTCTGATAAAAACCTTTTGTGCCCTCTGTTTATGTAATAATCTTGTATGAGGTCTGATAAAGACCTTTTCTGCCCTCTGTAATGCTTTTTGCGCTACCGCTCACAGGATGAGTATGGGGTGCACAATAAACTAGCCGCCAAACCCAGAATAAGAACTAAGAGCCGAGTGGAAAAATATCTTCGTCTTCCCCTCACTCGGTTGCCTTCTCCCATGGTATTGGTTTAAGAGTTTGACGTATCAAAATTACTTTAGGTAATTCGATGCTACTAACAGACTCTCAAACTGTTATACCGTGTAATTCAAAGTACTTTTCATTTGGTGATCCACAATGTACCCATTACATATTAATAAAAAAAACAGTATCGGTCTTCTGATGTAAATACAATTTTGTAATTATGTACTAAACAGGTTTGCAGTTTGAAAAGATTCTAAGTGTGAGCTGTATCATGAACACGTCCCTATTACAACAAAGATTCCATTAAGCGTAGTTTGGTTTGATTAAGTTAGATTAAGTTGGGTATATTTCGGCTAGGTTAGGTTTAGTTACGGTTAGGCTCAGTTAGATTAGACCAGCTTTTGGAAGGTTACGTAAGTTAGAATGGAGGAGGTAAATATACCTTTCTTAGGTTAGGTCTTCTTTGGTTAGTTATAATTGTACCGGAGCATGAGGACCACCATGGTGGTGACGCAGGGGAGGCCGGAGCATGAGGACCACCAGGGTGGTGACGCAGGGGAGGCCGGAGCATGAGGACCACCAGGGTGGTGACGCAGGGGAGGCCGGAGCATGAGGACCACCAGGGTGGTGACGCAGGGGAGGCCGAAGCATGAGGACCACCAGGGTGGTGACGCAGGGGAGGCTGGTGCATGAGGACCACCAGGGTGGTGACGCAGGGGAGGCTGGAGCATGAGGACCACCAGGGTGGTGACGCAGGGGAGGCTGGAGCATGAGGACCACCAGGGTGGTGACGCAGGGGAGGCTGGAGCATGAGGACCACAGGATGGTGACGCAGGGGAGGCTGGAGCATGAGGACCACCAGGATGGTGACGCAGGTGAGGCCGGTGCATGAGGACCACCAGGGTGGTGACGCAGGTGAGGCCGGAGCATGAGGACCACCAGGGTGGTGACGCAGGGGAGGCCGGAGCATGAGGACCACCAGGGTGGTGACGCAGGGGAGGCCGGAGCATGAGGACCACCAGGATGGTGACGCAGGGGAGGCCGGAGCATGAGGACCACCAGGATGGTGACGCAGGTGAGGCCGGAGCATGAGGACCACCGGGTGGTGACGCAGGGGAGGCGGAGCATGAGGACCACCAGGGTGGTGACGCAGGGGAGGCCGGAGCATGAGGACCACCAGGGTGGTGACGCAGGGGAGGCCGGAGCATAAGGACCACCAGGGTGGTGACGCAGGGGAGGCCGGAGCATAAGGACCACCAGGGTGGTGACGCAGGGGAGGCCGGAGCATGAGGACCACAGGGTGGTGACGCAGGGGAGGCCGGAGCATAAGGACCACCAGGGTGGTGACGCAGGGGAGGCGGAGCATGAGGACCACCAGGGTGGTGACGCAGGGGAGGCCGGAGCATGAGGACCACCAGGTGGTGACGCAGTGGAGGCCGGAGCATGAGGACCACTTAGACTTAGAAACAATTAGTTAACCATGAAATGGCCCCACACTTTGCAAGGCGTGCACGAGCGTGGAGTGGGTCGTACCGAGTTGTCGTACCGAGCAATTACCTGCGGACTCAGCACAACTCAACGACGGGTCCGGTGATTATTAAGGTCCACACAGTCGGTGATTATTGTGTAATCTGATTCCAGACAAGAGGATCAAATTCTTAAGAAAGACGGCCTCTAATNCATGCTTCTGGTGGTCACATATCTCGCCTCTTGTTTAGTAGTTCTTCAAGAAGAGATTTGAGAAGTTAAATGGTGGAAAACGCGATTTTTAAACTTAGCAGATTACCCACAGATCAGCCTCCCACTCTCTTGTGTTTGTAAGCCAGCATCAAGTTGGGTATCAAGCCTTTAACTTGTATTCTCACTACGTGTGCAGCTACCTCTACCTTGATTTGTTTATAGTCTAATATAGAGAATTTTTTAGACCATAGAATTTTTAAACTTAGAATATTAAACAAGAATAAACTTGGAATATTTTAGCTTGGGATATTTTAGAGAATATTTTAGACTTGGGATTTTAGAGAATATTTTAGACTTGGGATATTTTAGAGAATAATTTAGACTGGAATATTTTAGACTTGGGATATTTTAGAGAATATTTAGACTTGGGATATTTTAGAGAATATTTTAGACTTGGGATATTTTAGAGAAAATTTTAGACTTGGGATATTTTTAGAGAATATTTTAGAGAGAATATTTCAGACTTAGAATAAATATAACAACAGAAAACCCAAACAAAAATGCAAAAATTCTCTCACGTCCTATAAAGAACATGGGACATATTCTCATCAATTACAACTCTTAACAACATAGAAATAATGGGTTGTATTCCGGTGTTTCTTAGTTGAGTAGTTACTGTCTGTGGCGCCGCTCCGAGAGAGCCATCACTTAAGGGACACTTAAGGGCTATCACTTATCCTCGTCACGGCCCCTGTGGATCTGTTCACTTAAGGGTTTTATCTTGAGCAACAAAAACATGTCCACTCGACCTATATAAGATGTTTTAAAGAGTTTTATTATTGTGAAAAACTTCATTCTTGCCTCTTGGGAAAGGCTTTCAGCCATCCAGACAGGTGCTACTGACTGGCCAATCACCCTCTGAGGATCTCCACGAAATTATTACTTTACGATTGTTATTTATAACTATAATAATAATTAGTATTATTGAGTAGCAGCAGTAGCTCTATTTTATAAAAAATAATTATAATTGTATTATTAGTAGTATAATTTGCATTATTATTGTGCAAACATGCACATGCAGGAGAGTGTATGATGACCTCAGCTGCAGGACTGAGGAGCCGCAGCTGTGTAAGGTAGTCACTCAGCGGGAGGCTGGCTCGCCCTCCCTCGTCCAGGGCAGCTGCGTCTCATCCAGGGCAGCTGCACGTCGTCCGGGGCAGCTGCATTCGTCCAGGACAGCTGCATCTCTCCCAGGGAAGTGCATGTCGTTCAGGGCAGCTGCATCTTGCCCAGGGGCAGCTGCACCTCGTCCAGGGCAGTTGCACCTCGTCCATGGCAGCTGCACTTCGTCCAGGGGCAGCTGCATATTGCCCAGGGGCAGCTGCACCTCGTCTAGGGCAGCTGCACCTCGCCCAGGGCAGCTGCCCTTCACCCTCCTGCTCAAGGCAGCAAAAAACTGTGTGAAGGCAAAGTGCTGATAAGATTCTGGTAAAAGAAAAAGAGATGAAAAGTGTTCTTAGTTTGTAGTCATGGCAGATGGGGTAGTTTTTTGGGTCGGGTTGGGTCTGGGGGTGCCTCATGGGCTGGGTTCGATCTCCTATGGGCTAAGATGAGCATCGTTCCCTTATTCTGTCCTTATGTCCCAGCTCCTTGTCCTCTTGTCCTTTGCAAGTGGTATACATCTATACTGGTCTCGAGCTGTCTGCTGACAATATATACCCAATCAGTTCCACTCACATATATACCCAACCAGTTCCACTCACATATATACCCAACCAGTTCCACTCACATATATACCCAACCAGTTCCACTCACATATATACCCAACCAGTCATTTGTGTATATATACTACACTCCCACTCATGTATATACCCAATCGCTTCCACTCATCTATATAACAACAACTCCCAGTCATGTATATACCAACCTATCATGTTCTTTCAACTACTTAATATAAAGATCAGAAACCCTACTTAGGAATCAATTACCTTTCAACAGGATTTAACTACCTTTTATCTTCTTCGTCTAAATAATATATCAAAAATGTATAAATATTAACTAAGAAGGTAACGTTGGTTATTAAGATAAAGCACTGATTCATTACGACTATATAGCACCTAGCAGGTAAGTTACGGGCTCACCATAGCCTTGCTACTTGCCCGCTCCTGTGCCAGGTAAGTTACGGGCTCACCATAGCCCGTGCTACTTGGAACTTGTTCCAAGTAGCTGAATCCATAACAACAACAACTTAGCAGCGGTATTGGTAAGAATTTGGGATTGGACGGAGGAATGGAATGGTACCCAACCGCCTCGACGGTCTCGGGTAATTGAATGCTGAACTGTAGGACGCGAGACTCGTCGTTCTCCCGACGAGTTCAAATGCCCAATCAGTTCCTAAGGCATTTAATTTTAGCAAACTCTGACCAACCTATGTCAGTCCCATACACCAGTCCGTTTCCCATGCAAAGTTTGCTAACCCAAATGTCTGGCTTTTGTTTTCGGACAGATAGAAGGACAAACAGACATTCTCCTTGAGGTTACCTTGAGGTGCTTCCGGGGCTTAGCGTCCCCGCGGCCCGGTCGTCGACCAGGCCTCCAATTCTCTGATATAGTTCCGTTGTTATTCCTTCTGTCATTCATTTTCATTCACATATTCACCACAATCATATTCTTTAATTTATCTTTCTATTGTATATATATTAAGATACAATGTCTTTGTTCATTAAGAATATTTCTAACGCCCGGAAATATTCCGGGCGTTAGATGACGCCAGGAATTCTGGGGCATCAATATTCTAACGCTCCTAAAATCAATATAATTCACATCCATTCTGTACCGAAAAACCTGTAATGAACAATCGTCGACGGGTCTCACATGGATAAAATCGATCTGACGAGAAACATTAGAATGTTTCAACCCAACTCGGCAGGATTGTGGGATCTTACCACATATAAAGCTTGGATAATAAAGTAATCCTGAGCAACTGGGCGTCAGAATATGCTCCTCCTCGCAGCTTTTGGTACACTTTACGCAGCATAAATCCCTCGTCAAAGGATATTTACGAGGAAGAAAGCTGTTTAGACAACTGAGGAACGTCTGTGATTAGTAATAACGTGGAGGTGGTAGGCGGAGTGGGGGTGTGGGGCTGTCTGGTGGTTCCTGATACCCGGCGGTGCTCGGGTGCTGAGGGGCCACGACTGCACTGTACACTGCCTCCATCACTGTAACAGTCACTGTACACTGTCTCCATCACTGTAACAGTCACTGTACACTGCCTCCATCACTGTAACACTCTTCACTACTGGAGTCACCACTGTGGCACTTTTCAGTGCCACAGTGCTATTAGCAAGCTTGCATGATGGGTAACCATTAACTAAGGTGCGAAAACCAGGACTAAACATCAGTACTATTTTCAAATAGCACAAATAGGTCTGAAAACAAATGCAATAGAAGGCCAGGTTTTCTATCATGCAAAACACACACAGAAATCCGGAAGCTATTACGATATCAGGTCACTTATAACTCGAAACAATTTGGGTCACATTCGTTCTGAAACAGCACAGAGAACAGCTGTGGAATATTTTATTCTTGTTTGTGAAAGCGAATGAAATGTATTGGCACCAAGTTGTATCGTTTCTCTAATACATAATTATTTGTGTCAAGATGATAATGCATTAGACGATAACATTATCGGTGACCAACAGATCAAGAGAACTCCAGACCACCATGAGACTAAGAGTCCCAGGTCACCAGAAGGGTCTTGGACTCCACGAGACCCACAGAGCTTCTATTGGCCTCCACAAGACCCCCAGGGCTTCTATTGTACTCCACACGACTCCCAGGGCTTCTATTGGACTCCACAAGACCTCACAGGGCTTCTATTGTACTCCACAAGACCCCCAGGGCTTCTATTGGACTCCACAAGACCACCAGGGCTTTTATTCGACTCCACAAGACCACCATGGGCTTCTATTGGACTCCACAAGACCCCCAGGGCTTCTATTGGACTTCACAAGACCCCCAGGGCCTCTATTGGACTTCACAAGACCCCCAGGGCTTCTATTGGACTCCACAAGACCACCAGGGGCTTCTATTGGACTCCTAGACTCCCACAAGGAATCTGGAAGACCGCATCTAAGGCCATCTTTCTTCATCCCGACGTATCCAGTTCCACCTTGCTCTCTCTGGATACTGGAAGCGGAGGAGCAGACCTCTGGCGGTGTTCCAGCACCTTGGCTGCGTGCTGGCAATCTCCAGACATCACAGCCTGTATAATCAAGAGTAATGTATACGCTGCTACATGAACTCTATGAGCATATGATGTCCAACACTACTCCTCATTGAAGTATTCATCAGCAGCTGGAATTCAACACTTCTGAATGAGTGAATACATTTACCATAAGATATTAAATATTGTGGTCATAATAAGGGGTATAATTAGGGTCTCAGCTGCCGCCACTTTGTTTCAGCCTCAGGAGGAGGTTTTCCAGGCCTCCAGTCTCGTTTTGTCCGTCAGTGATCATCTAATAATTTGACCGGTCAAAATGTGAGCTCCATCCGTCAGAATGATATCTTGTCCAGTCGCCCAAGACGATAACAGGTAAACTTGTCTCTTACGTTCAGCCCAGCAAAGTGCTCATCACTGTCAGTGTGTCTGTCACTTTGTATGTCTGTCAACAAATAGGTTTGTTTATATTCTATTTGGTCTGTATCTATTTTTTTTTTTTTTGGTATCCATTTCATTTGGAAATTGTGTCAAGGACTGTAGGGATGCTTGATTACCTGATTGTGCTTGATTATATCTGCCTCTTTGCTTGTCTGTGATTATGTCTGCACGGACCGACATGCATTTAGACATTTGTACCCACTTGTCTGCACTCAGCCACCTGCGCCCAGCTGATTGTACCCACCCACCTGTATTTTCTTGGCTGCACCTACATTCCATGCACCTAGCTAGTTGTATCCACTTACCTGCACCCAGCTATGGGGGCGCTGGGACATTAGGTGTGTTCTGGGACACAAGATGGCGGCAAACACTGTCAACACGTGCACAAACTTGTCCAGGGACAATGGACATTGTTCCCTCGGCAGACAATGACAGATCGTGACAGGTGGAATACAAGCATGAGGGGGGGGACAGACAGGTGGACAATAAACACTTATTCCCACATTAATATTAATCATTCTGTCTCATCGAAGGGAACAAGTAGTTTGGGCTAAAATATTCACACTCAATAGGCACTTAACATCAAAACTCCAAATGCAATGATGTCGTGCAATGATATTATGCAATGATATCAGCATAGTAGTCTCGATAGCGTGTATCCCGGTCGACTGGAGGCCAAGAGATTGGAGCAAACCTCATCAGTACTACTAGGTGAGTACTGCTTGGTGAATTCGGAATGCACATCACCGGGGCTCGATCCAGGGAACCATACACATATGAAGTAGGTGTGGTACCCGAGACACCATGGTAGCATGCATATGTGCTCACACACACACACACACACACACACACACACACACACACACACACACACACACACACACACACACACCACACACACACACACACACACACACACACACACACACACACACACACACACTCGCCCACACACGCCCACATACGGAGTAACACAAACACATATACACAACTAATTCCACTCCTCCACCACACGTGTACACACACACACAAAAGAACACATATACTGACACTCATACACGCATGAATACACACTGATACACACATGTATTATAATAAATTACAGAAATAATTAAGGAAGCTGCATAAGAACGTGCCAGACAGGACTATGTATACTGAACCATATTCACAATACGTGTATAACCTAAGCTTGAAACAATTCAACAATCCTTTTCTATTATGTTGTTTGTTAATCTGTTTGATACATCAACAATCTTTTCCCAAATTATACTTTACCCAGATCTTTTCTTCCAGCTTATCCAATCCTTATCCATTTGTGTCTTGTCCTGTTTTGTATTAAATATAAACACATAAATTATCCCTTTATGGTAACTTTTCACCCTTTTGTTATACGTAAATCTTTTCCCTTCTTTACTCTTTATTTACCTAAAGATTAAACTTTTTACATCTCTTTTTCTTCGTAAGGAAGCTTTTTTACAACACACAGAAGTCACAATAGCCTGATGCATCAAATGGACAAATCCACAAGGGCCGTGACGAGGATTCGAACCTGCGTCCGAGAGCCTGTCGCAGCTCAGTCGATTAAGGCTGGGATGCTCTTAGACGTAGGTTCGAATCCTCGTCACGGCACTTGTGGATTTGTTCATTTGATGCATCACGCTATTGTGATGTGTGTGTGTATGTGTTGCCTTGTAACTATGCTTCAGCCAGCCTACTGTGAAGCACAATATTCCCTGCACCTGTTGTGAGGTTCTCAGTCCTGTTTTCCAACAACCTACTCAGTAAAAGGGACACTGTTGACTTAAACAGTAAAAAGAAACGAATGTAATTATCAAACTATTTCTTATTTATATAAAACCCAACCACTTGAGCTGGACGGTAGAGCGACGGTTTCGCTTCATGCAGGTCGGCGTTCAATCCCCGACCGTCCAAGTGGTTGGGCATCATTCCTTTCCCCCGTCACATCCCAAATCCTTATCTCTGAACCCTTCCAAGTGCTATATAAGTCGTAATGACTTGGCGTTTTTCTCTGATAATTCAAAATTATTTATATAAAGAGGAAAACTAAGACTTAAGACGTCGCGATAATCAGTCTGTAATGAAGATGATCACATCTTTACTAAAGTTAAAATATAACATTTTGCATTACTTTCCGCTTCAAATATGCTGGAAAAGGTTGATAATAAAAGCTCTAACTACGAGAGCCCTTTAATAAAACCATGTTGTGATTCCTATATATAATATATCTCCTAAGTGTAAAATAAATGGCTTTTTGAATCATCTATTCAAGGAAATTGTTTTAAAATAGATGTCAGCTAATTGGTTGATTATTCGATGCAAGTGATCTAATTCCCTTCTTAAGAATGGGCACACATTTGCAACCCTCCATGACTCCTGTACGCTGCTCGACTCTAATGATTTATTAAATAATTCAAAGCAAATGAATACTAATTTAGTTTTATATTGGTTAAGAACCTTGTAGATACTTTATATGGTCCTGGAGCCTCGTTGGGCTCTAGTTATTGCGTTCGTTTAATAACTTCCTGGTAGTTAGTAAACTAGTTAACATGTTCTCTTTGTCAATATACAAACACGCACACACGGACACACACACACACACACACACACACACACACACACACACACAACACACACACACACACACACACCACCCACACACCCACACAACACACACATAGAACGTATAAAATACTCAGAAGGATTGACAGAGTGGACATAGACGAAATGTTCACACGGAATAGTAACAGAACGAGGGGACATGGATGGAAGTTGGAAACTCAGATGAGTCACAGTGATGTTAGGAAGTTTTCTTTTAGCGTGAGAGTAGTGGGAAAATGGAATGCACTTAAGGAACAGGTTGTGGACGCAAATACTATTCATAATTTTAAAACCAGGTATGATAGGGAAATGGGACCGGAGTCATTGCTGTAAACAAATGATGCTCGAAAGGTGGGATCCAAGAGTCAATGCTCGATCCTGCAGACACAACTAGGTGAGTACAACTAGGTGAGTACACACACACCACACACACACACACACACACACTGGGGCCTCGTAGCCTGGTAGATAGCGCGCAGGACTCGTAATTCTGTGGCGCGGATTCGATTCCCGCACGAGGCAGAAACAAATGGGCAAAAGTTTCTTTCACCCTGAATGCCCCTGTTACCTAGCAGTAAATAGATACCTGGGAGTTAGTCAGCTGTCACGGGCTGCTTCCTGGGGTGTGTGTGTGTGTGTGGTGTGGGGAAAAAAAGTAGTTAGTAAACAGTTGATTGACAGTTGAGAGGCGGGCGGAAAGAGCAAAGCTCAACCCCCGCAAACACAACTAGATGAATACACACACACACACACACACACATGCACAGCAGACAAGGCTTCCAAAGACATCATTAATATGGAGATAATCAACAAGAAGGAGCATGAGAATAATGTTAATGTTAGAGGAACTGTGGTGGTGGCCGTGATCTATGCCCCAACACAACTACAGAATTCCGAGACGATAACACAGAAACGTTGACAGAATCTCTTTAAATATCCTCTAACTAATGGTTTACAGCCCACAGACTGGGTAAAGATCTTGTGATAGACTTCATCCGCGAGAGAAACTGACTGGGAAACAATGCTCCCGAAAGTGGAAAAATGGAGGCATGACGGACATAAACTTCCTGGTATAGTACATGCAGGAAGAAATGTGGAGAAGAGTGGGAAGATCTCAAGCAGCAAGCCAAGACTTAGTGCAGGCGATGAGTCACAATAACGTGGCTAAAGTATGTTGACCAGGCCACACACTAGAAGGTGAAGGGACGACGACGTTTCGGTCCGTCCTGGACCATTCTCAAGTCGATTGTGAATGTCTCAAGTCACAATCGACTTGAGAATGGTCCAGGACGGACCGAAACACCGTCGTCCCTTCATATTCTAATGTGTAGTCTTGTCAACACACTTCAGCCACGTTATTGTGACTCATCGCCCAACAACAAAGAACATTAAATAAATAAATATCGCACAGAATTTAGTCACAAAAGTGTCAAGAATGACAAAAGGAATTAAGATAAAACTGGAAGAGCTCTAACATAACAATCCCTAACAAAGCCAAGTACCAACCTGAGTTTCTCAAAACTACATCAACAGCAAGACGCCTGAAAACGACTTAATGATCAGCTCCACAAGAGACAAAACAAGGATACACACAAAGTAGAATGCAACATTAAGAAAGATTTGAAGATATCTTTAAGATGAAACCAGACCGTCCAAGATATCTACGATGTCTAGATCACGAGAACCACGCCTCAAAATAATGACAATGACGAAACAGACGACAGACACAGGTATCTGGAGTTAGATATGATGACACCCACAGGCTTAGACGAGATCAAACAGTGGATAATAAAAGCAATATTTGTGTTCACCTCCTGTTATGGTGTTCAGTTTCTCGCTATAAAAAGAATCCCCATATCATAGCCATGTTATCCAGTGGCAGTGTACAAAAGAGAAGACTGGAACCATTGTACTTCAGAACCACTGTACTTCAGAACCACTGTAGTTCAGAACTACTGTATTTCAGAACCCCTGTACTTCAGAACCACTGTACTTCAGAACCACTGTACTTCAGAACCACTGTACTTCAGAACCACTGTACTTCAGAACCACTGTACTTCAGAACCACTGTACTTCAGAACCACTGTACTTCAGAACCACTGTACTTCAGAACTACTGTACTTCAGAACCACTGTACTTCAGAACCACTGTACTTCAGAACCACTGTACTTCAGAACCACTGTACTCCAGAACCACTGTACATCAGAACCACTGTACTTCAGAACTACTGTACATCAGAACCACTGTACTTCAGAACCACTGTACTTCAGAACCACTGTACTTCAGAACCACTGTACTCCAGAACCACTGTATTTAAAAAATACTGTACTTCAGAGCCACCATCATTAACACTGCTCCTGAGGTCACTTTAAAACACTTCGAACCTCTAAAGTTGCATCAAAACACCACCAAGGATTCTGGGAATGTAAATCCAGAGAGACAACCAATTTAGATTTAGATAAAAAAAATGGCGAAGAAGGACACAGAAGATATTCTATATCTACCTTGACAGTCTATATCTACCTTGGCAGTCAGCAGTCAAGGTAGATATTCGACACTCGATAACATAACACTGCTATTCAAGCATTTATTTTTGTGGGTGTGGAGGTGGTAGATCATCTACGCTGGTGGGTGTAGGCGAGGTAGATCATCTACGTTAGTGGGTGTAGACGAGGTACATCATCTACGCTGGTGGGTGTAGGCGAGGTAGATCATCTACGTTAGTGGGTGTAGACGAGGTAGACCATCTACGCTAGCGGGCGTGGAGGTTGTAGATCATCTACGCTGTTGGGTGTGGTGGAAGTAGATCATCTACGCTGGTGGGTGTAGACGAGGTAGACCATCTACGTTGCTGGTGTGGAGGAGGTAGATCATCTACGTTGGTGGGTGTAGACGAGGTAGATCATCTACGCTGGTGGGTGTGGAAGTTGTAGATCATCTATGCTGGTGTGTGGTGGAAGTAGATCATCTACGCTGGTGGGTGTAGACGAGGTAGATCATCTACGCTGGTGGTGTGGAAGTTGTAGATCATCTATGCTGGTGGGGTGGTGGAAGTAGATCATCTACGCTGGTGGGTGTAGACGAGGTAGATCATCTACGTTGCTGGGTGTGGAGGAGGTAGATCATCTACGCTGGTGGGTGTGGAGGAGGTAGATCATCTACGCTGGTGAGTATGGAGGTAGACCATCTACGCTGGCGGGCGTGGAGATTGTAGATCATCTACGCTAGTGGGTGTGGTAGTATTGTGAGTTTGGAGACATCTGAAGTAAAGATGTCTTTGCCTACGATAATCTACCTTCAACTCGCCAAGTTTATAACGTGAATATCTCTTGTAATCAGGCCATTAGCGTGTCAGACAATATCATCCATAACCTGTCGTTATCGAAGTCACTGAACCATACTCAAACTGGTTTCCCCATCACAAGTGAGGTCCGTAGACGCCATTAACATCTGTGGGCCAATTCCAGCCACCAGGTGTGTGGGGCTCGAACCGGAATACCGTTCTTTTGAAGAGAATGAAAATCTCAGCGCGTATTGATGTTCAACCATATATTCTCAGGGGTCATCTTGTCGGCCCTGTTGGGGGAAGGACGGGGCGAGCTGTCGTCATGTCGGCCCGTTGGGGATGGACGGGGCGAGCTGTCGTCATGTCGGCCCCAGGGGAGCAAGCCGTGGGAGGGAGGAACATATCCGGCACCAACGTGGCCTGGGTGGAAGGGAGGAGTGGTCTTGAGATATGCTGGACACGGGGAAATGTAATGGTCGAAGGCAAACTATGTGTAAGAACGCTTAGCCTATTGAAACCCGCCGCAGCGTCTGGCTGACCGGAGGAACAGGTCACCTCGCTCTCTTGAAACGCCCTCCACGATGGTATATCGATTTAAGAAACTGATTTAAATTAATGCAGATAAATGCTTCTTCCTAGTCGATAAAACCTTGAACACGGCTTCAATTACAAGTCAAAAGTATACGAGATGCAGCATCTTAATGCAGATCCCAAAATATTTCGAAGGATGCTGAGACATTGTGTCCTTCTGGACGGCAATGAGCCAATTCCCAAGGGCAGAAGTGGCTTGCTGCCAGTGATTCTATACGATGATTTCTCCGCCTTGGAGCCAACAACCGGTTGAGAGTGGCTATGACTTGTTCCATCGTCCCAAATACCAGGCACGTGGAGCACTCTTCGAATATGATGAGCTCTTAAAGACTGCTATCAACAAGTGGGTCAGAGAGAGAGGGAGGAAGACTTCGTGCTCTGGGCTTTGACAATGTGAAAATCAAAACACCATAGCTACATTGTGTCGAAAGTAACATTGTGTAACAATTTTTCTTTGTTCTTGGACAGAAAGTGGTATTTTCTAGTGACGTACAATTTCTATACTTAGCAGGCATATTATTCCCCATAACCTTTGATTCCTTTACCGGAATGGGTTCTTCTGTTGCTGTAATATAACCGGTCTGTTCGATTTAATTTTAAATCACCTGTTACCCGAACGAGTGGAGCTTTTCATTTTTTAACCATTTATTACCACAGACATGACTACATTTACAGTGCTAACCCAGCATATATACATTTGTTTCTGTCCTTCATGGACAGGGTTAGAGATCTGTTAAAACATATAGTTCAGTGATTTATTAAACAATCAACCGCAGAAGCTGATTGTAGTATTTATATAATGCTAATCTAATTTACCTACATAAATACACCGATTTACGTCTGTTCTACATACAGTGCTCGACACATAGATATGTATGTCTTTCCTACATTGACAGGGCAAGATAGCTGATATAGAAACTAGTGTGTTATTAAGCACTTAGCCACTAAAGGTGAGTAAGGAGTTTCATTATCAGCGCACTCTACAGCCATAAAACCTGTTCCATTTCTTCCATCTGGCTCCCTCAGTGAACCTCAAAGTGGATTACAGCAGCTACTGGTCCTGGCTTCACGCCTTGAAGTATGACGAGTAGGGCTGGTAGGCCCATCGTAGGATTCTAAATAGTAGGAGTCCTGATGGGCGTCCAAGGCGGTTATGCCAAGTTTTCCCTGCTATCTCTACCTTTGGGACAGCACTACCACGGAGCACTACCAAAGGCGGGATTCTCCACAGCGGACCTGATTCCTACACATAGCTTCATTATTTTACATTTACTCGAGTTGAACTTTAGTGGCCATTTGTTGTACCATTCCTTCAGCTTGTCTAGATCTTCTTGTAACCTTTTGTTATCTTCCTCGGTCTTAATCCTCCTCATCAATTTTGCATCGCAAACATTGATAAACATTAACATTGTGTGTACTCACCTAGTTGTACTCACCTAGTTGTGCTTGCGGGGGTTGAGCTCTGACTCTTTGTTCTCGCCTCTCACACACACACACACACACACACACACACACACACACACACACACACACACACACACACACACACACACACACACACACACACACACACACACACACACACACACACACATACACACACACACTAAGAGGCATGAGTTATGAGGAAAGGCTGCGGGAAATGCAACTTACGACACTGGAAGACAGAAGAGTAAGGGGGGACATGATCACAACCTACAAAATCCTCAGGGGAATTGACCGGGTAAACAAGGATGAACTATTCAACACTGGGGGGACGCGAACAAGGGGACACAGGTGGAAACTGAGTACCCAAATGAGCCACAGAGACATTAGAAAGAACTTTTTCAGTGTCAGAGTAGTTAGTAATGGAATGCATTAGGAAGTGATGTGGTGGAGGCTGACTCCATACACAGTTTCAAATGTAGATATGATAGAGCCCAGTAGGCTCAGGAATCTGTACACCAGTTGATTGACAGTTGAGAGGCGGGACCAAAGAGCCAAAGCTCAACCCCCGCAAGCACAATTAGGTGAGTACAATTAGGTGAGTACACACACACACCACACACACACACACACACACACACACACACACACACACACACACACACACTGCCCCCAGTCACCCCCCAGACACCCCCCAGATCCCCCCAGACCCCCAGAGGAAGGGAGAACTCTGGTACAGGAGTTTCCATGAAGAATCTCAAGGTTTGGTACACCAATGCTGATGGGGTATCTAATAAAGCAGAAGAGATAAAAGAAAGAGTGAGTGAGGCAAATCCTGACATAGTTGCAATTGTGGAAACTAAAATTAATGACATGATCTCAGATGCAATCTTTCCTGAAGGGTACCAGGTGATAAGAAAAGAGAGGACACAGAGACAGGGAGGGGGAGTGGCACTCCTAATAAAGCGGAATGGAAGTTTGAAGACCTGGGAAATCGGGTTACCAATGAGTGCACAAGCTTTATACATGGAACTTTGACAGTAGATGGGAGGAAGATTGTGATCTTGGTAATCTACAATCCCCCACCAAACAGTAGAAGACCCAGACAGGAGTATGATGACAACAACAAGGCATGCATAGATGAACTGCAGAAGGCAGCAACACTAGCCCACAGAA
>WNGS01165503.1:5322143-5341578 GCA_020271785.1 Procambarus virginalis | reverse complement strand
GCGGCTCTGTCTGTCGCCTGCGAAGAGCTGCGGCTCTGTCTCTCGCCTGGGAGAGCTGCGGCTCTGTCTCTCGCCTGGGAAGAGCTGCGGCTCTGTCTGTCGCCTGCGAAGAGCTGCGGCTCTGTCTCTCAGCCTGGGAAGAGCTGCGGCTCTGTCTGTCGCCTGCGAAGAGCTGCGGCTCTGTCCTCTCGCCTGCGAAGAGCTGCGGCTCTGTCTGTCGCCTGCGAAGAGCTGCGGCTCTGTCTCTCGCCTGGAAGAGCTGCGGCTCTGTCTCTCGCCTGGGAAGAGCTGCGCTCTGTCTCTCGCCTGGGAAGGAGCTGCGGCTCTGTCTCTCGCCTGGTAAGAGCTGCGGCTCTGTCTCTAGCCTGGGAAGAGCTGCGGCTCTGTCCTCTCGCCTGGGAAAGCTGCGGCTCTGTCTCTCGCCTGGTAGAGGAGCTGCGGCTTCTGTCTCTCGCCTGGTAAGAGGAGCTGCGGCTCTGTCTCTCGCCTGGGAAGAGCTGCGGCTCTGTCTCTCGCCTGGGAAGAGCTGCGGCCTCGGTCTCTCGCCTGGGAAGAGCTGCGGCTCTGTCTCTCGCCTGGAAGAGCTGCGGCTCTGTCTCTCGCCTGGGAAGAGGAGCTGCGGCTCTGTCTCTAGCCTGGGAAGAGCTGCGGCCTGTATCATAGAGCTTCTCTGCTCCAACTGTTCATTTTCACCATTACGCCTCTGCACTGTGAGTAGAAATATGAACCATTCATTTCTCCAGTACCTGAGGTGACATCTATGACACTTGAATTATCAACATTTCTCGCCCAGTAATCGTGGAGGGAATTGTCTCTACGAGAAGGTTAATTTAGGATGTGTATCTGGAGGAGCAGGCGCTCCACGCTTGAAGTGCAGACTGCTCACGCTTGAAGTGTAGGCCTTTCTACTGCTAGGAGTGTGTGGTGCTCAGCCCTTCCCACCACTCTCTTACACCACCGGTGACGGGCGCTAACCGGTGTTGTAAGCAAGCGAGCAAGAGGAGGCCCCTTGCCTCAGGCAAGAGGCTCGTCACCAGCTGTCAAGATCATCATATTGACAATATTGAGGCATCTTGTTCTCTGTTCTCGTAACCACACTAATGGTGTTTCTTTTCCTCACTTGGGCATGTGTCCTGTAGTCCTGTTAAAGAATACGAGTTTTGGGAGCGGCGGTTCTAAACTGATGACGTCCGAACATTTTATCGTCAAGTGCTTCCCTGACGACCTTGTTCAGGTCACAATGCCCTGAATGCTTCATCCACCGTATTTTCTGTACAATTAAAAGTCAATGTTCCCTGCGCCTGTGACTGATGATTTATTCTGCTGGAATTTTGTTAACCAGGTTCCAGGAAAGGGAGGAAGGGAGGGAGGGTGTGCGTGCGTGGGGGTGGGGGATACGCCGTGCGTGCGTGCGCGTGTGTGTGCACGTTCGTACCTTAAAACTTCATCTGAACTTTTCAGGGTGACGCAGCACAAAAGAACACACTGTGTCTGATCATCCAGCAGAAAACATCTATATATTAGTATGAAACAAACGAATTACTGTCAAAAAGGATTTAACCTTTAACTTGAGACTGAATAAAACTCCAAAAGCATCGCGAGCGGTATATGGTTTCGAGTCCTCCTTCAGGGAAGACAAGATTGCCAACACCCCTCATCTTGTTCGTAACTCCTAAAGCGATTACAATCAGATACGACGAAAATAATGTTGCAATCACTACCTGCAGACTGCAACAAAGGTGATATAATTTAGGTTCTTTGTGGAGGGTCACAACCTGGGAGGTGTTGCCCAACAGGTGGATGGGTGTGACCAGCGTGACTCTCACAGCCGTAATACGACGGAGTTCTGAGTGTATGTGTAGTCAAGAACTGTGCTGGCTGGCGGGGCTTGAGCTTCGGCTCTTTGGTCCCGTCTCTCACCCGTTCATCTACTGCCGTAATACGACGGAGTTCTGAGTGTATGTGTGGCCAAGTAACTGTGCTGGCTGGCGGGGGCTTGAGCTTCGGCTCTTTGGTCCCGTCTCTCAGCCGTTCGAGCCCTACAGGTTCCTGAGCCTACTGGCTGCTCTTATCATAGCTTCGTTTGGATGTGTGTGTATGGGGGTCTGCCTCCACTACATCACTTCCTATTAGTGCGGGGTAGATAGGAGGAGGAAGAAAGGAGCCTCTTTCACCCTCTTCTTCTCGCCCCTTCTCTCTTTCTTCCTTTTTATTGTCAGACATTTGCCAGAGAAGTAGAAGTCATAAAACCTTATCATCGTGCTGCTTAGAGTTCACTTTCTCACATGTTAAATTCTTCTGTTGTAGGGTGCTTCTGTGTTGGGTGCTTCTGTTGTAGGGTGCTTCTGTTGTAGGTGCTTCTGTTGTAGGTGCTTCTGTTGTAGGACGCTTCTGTTGTTGGGTGCTTCTGTTGTAGGGTGCTTCTGTTGTAGGGTGCTTCTGTTGTAGGGTGCTTCTGTTGTAGGACGCTTCTGTTGTTGGGTGCTTCTGTTGTAGGGTGCTTCTGTTGTTGGGTGCTTCTGTTGTAGGGTGCTTCTGTTGTAGGGTGCTTCTGTTGTAGGGTGCTTCTGTTGTTGGGTGCTTCTGTTCTTGGGTGCTTCTGTTGTAGGGTGCTTCTGTTGTTGGGTGCTTCTGTTGTAGGGTGCTACTGTTGTAGGGTGCTTCTGTTGTAGGACGCTACTGTTGTAGGACGCTACTGTTGTAGGGTGCTACTGTTGTAGGACGCTACTGTTGTAGGACGCTACTGTTGTAGGACGCTACTGTTGTAGGACGCTTCTGTTGTAGGACGCTACTGTTGTAGGGTGCTTCTGTTGTAGGGTGCTTCTGTTGTAAGGCGCTTCTGTTGTAGGACGCTACTGTTGTAGGACGCTACTGTTGTAGGACGCTACTGTTGTAGGACGCTTCTGTTGTAGGACGCTACTGTTGTAGGGTGCTACTGTTGTAGGGTGCTTCTGTTGTAGGACGCTACTGTTGTTGGGTGCTTCTGTTGTTGGTGCTTCTGTTGTTGGGTGCTTCTGTTGTTGGGTGCTTCTGTTGTAGTACGCTACTGTTGTAGGGTGCTTCTGTTGTAGGGTGCTTCTGTTGTAGGGCGCTTCTGTTGTAGGACGCTACTGTTGTAGGACGCTACTGTTGTAGGACGCTACTGTTGTAGGACGCTTCTGTTGTAGGACGCTACTGTTGTAGGACGCTACTGTTGTAGGACGCTTCTGTTGTAGGACGCTACTGTTGTAGGGTGCTTCTGTTGTAGGGTGCTTCTGTTGTAGGACGCTACTGTTGTAGGACGCTACTGTTGTAGGACGCTTCTGTTGTAGGACGCTTCTGTTGTAGGGTGCTTCTGTTGTAGGACGCTACTGTTGTAGGGTGCTTCTGTTGTAGGACGCTTCTGTTGTAGGACGCTACTGTTGTAGGACGCTACTGTTGTAGGGCGCTACTGTTGTAGGACGCTTCTGTTGTAGGACGCTACTGTTGTAGGACGCTTCTGTTGTAGGACGCTACTGTTGTAGGACGCTACTGTTGTAGGACGCTACTGTTGTAGGACGCTACTGTTGTAGGACGCTTCTGTTGTAGGACGCTACTGTTGTAGGACGCTACTGTTGTAGGACGCTTCTGTTGTAGGACGCTACTGTTGTAGGACGCTACTGTTGTAGGACGCTACTGTTGTAGGACGCTTCTGTTGTAGGGCGCTACTGTTGTAGGACGCTTCTGTTGTAGGACGCTACTGTTGTAGGACGCTTCTGTTGTAGGACGCTTCTGTTGTAGGACGCTACTGTTGTAGGACGCTTCTGTTGTAGGACGCTACTGTTGTAGGGCGCTACTGTTGTAGGACGCTACTGTTGTAGGGCGCTTCTGTTGTAGGACGCTTCTGTTGTAGGGCGCTTCTGTTGTAGGGCACTTCTGTTGTAGGGCGCTACTGTTGTAGGGCGCTACTGTTGTAGGGTGCTTCTGTTGTAGGACGCTACTGTTGCAGGGCGCTACTGTTGTAGGGCGCTACTGTTGTAGGACGCTACTGTTGTAGGACGCTACTGTTGTAGGACGCTACTGTTGTAGGACGCTTCTGTTGTAGGGCGCTACTGTTGTAGGGTGCTTCTGTTGTAGGGTGCTACTGTTGTAGGGTGCTTCTGTTGTAGGGCGCTACTGTTGTAGGGCGCTACTGTTGTAGGGCGCTACTGTTGTAGGGTGCTTCTGTTGTAGGGTGCTACTGTTGTAGGGTGCTTCTGTTGTAGGGTGCTACTGTTGTAGGTGCTTCTGTTGTAGGGTGCTTCTGTTGTAGGACGCTACTGTTGTAGGGTGCTTCTGTTGTAGGACGCTACTGTTGTAGGACGCTACTGTTGTAGGACGCTACTGTTGTAGGACGCTACTGTTGTAGGGCGCTACTGTTGTAGGACGCTACTGTTGTAGGACGCTACTGTTGTAGGACGCTACTGTTGTAGGGCGCTACTGTTGTAGGACGCTACTGTTGTAGGACGCTACTGTTGTAGGGCGCTACTGTTGTAGGACGCTACTGTTGTAGGACGCTACTGTTGTAGGACGCTACTGTTGTAGGACGCTACTGTTGTAGGACGCTACTGTTGTAGGGCGCTACTGTTGTAGGACGCTACTGTTGTAGGACGCTACTGTTGTAGGACGCTACTGTTGTAGGGCGCTACTGTTGTAGGACGCTACTGTTGTAGGACGCTACTGTTGTAGGACGCTACTGTTGTAGGGCGCTACTGTTGTAGGACGCTACTGTTGTAGGACGCTACTGTTGTAGGGCGCTACTGTTGTAGGACGCTACTGTTGTAGGACGCTACTGTTGTAGGACGCTACTGTTGTAGGACGCTACTGTTGTAGGACGCTACTGTTGTAGGACGCTACTGTTGTAGGACGCTTCTGTTGTAGGACGCTACTGTTGTAGGGCGCTACTATTGTAGGGTGCTACTGTTGTAGGACGCTACTGTTGTAGGACGCTACTGTTGTAGGACGCTACTGTTGTAGGACGCTTCTGTTGTAGGACGCTTCTGTTGTAGGACGCTTCTGTTGTAGGACGCTTCTGTTGTAGGACGCTACTGTTGTAGGACGCTACTGTTGTAGGGCGCTACTGTTGTAGGACGCTACTGTTGTAGGACGCTTCTGTTGTAGGACGCTACTGTTGTAGGGCGCTACTATTGTAGGGTGCTACTGTTGTAGGGTGCTACTGTTGTAGGGTGCTACTGTTGTAGGGTGCTACTGTTGTAGGGTGCTACTATTGTAGGGTGCTACTGTTGTAGGGTGCTACTATTGTAGGGTGCTACTGTTGTAGGACGCTACTGTTGTAGGACGCTACTGTTGTAGGGTGCTACTGTTGTAGGACGCTTCTGTTGTAGGACGCTACTGTTGTAGGGTGCTACTGTTGTAGGGTGCTACTATTGTAGGGTGCTACTGTTGTAGGGTGCTACTATTGTAGGGTGCTACTGTTGTAGGACGCTACTGTTGTAGGACGCTACTGTTGTAGGACGCTACTGTTGTAGGGTGCTACTGTTGTAGGACGCTACTGTTGTAGGACGCTACTGTTGTAGGGTGCTACTGTTGTAGGGTGCTACTGTTGTAGGGTGCTACTATTGTAGGGCGCTACTGTTGTAGGACGCTACTGTTGTAGGGTGCTACTGTTGTAGGACGCTACTGTTGTAGGACGCTACTGTTGTAGGACGCTACTGTTGTAGGACGCTACTGTTGTAGGGTGCTACTGTTGTAGGACGCTACTGTTGTAGGACGCTACTGTTGTAGGACGCTACTGTTGTAGGACGCTACTGTTGTAGGGTGCTACTGTTGTAGGACGCTACTGTTGTAGGGTGCTACTATTGTAGGGCGCTACTGTTGTAGGACGCTACTGTTGTAGGACGCTACTGTTGTAGGGTGCTACTGTTGTAGGGTGCTACTATTGTAGGGTGCTACTGTTGTAGGGTGCTACTGTTGTAGGGTGCTACTATTGTAGGGTGCTACTGTTGTAGGGTGCTACTATTGTAGGGCTACTGTTGTAGGGTGCTACTGTTGTAGGGTGCTACTATTGTAGGGTGCTACTGTTGTAGGGTGCTACTATTGTAGGGTGCTACTGTTGTAGGGTGCTACTGTTGTAGGGTGCTACTATTGTAGGGTGCTACTGTTGTAGGGTGCTACTGTTGTAGGGTGCTACTATTGTAGGGTGCTACTGTTGTAGGGTGCTACTATTGTAGGGTGCTACTGTTGTAGGGTGCTACTGTTGTAGGGTGCTACTGTTGTAGGGTGCTACTATTGTAGGGTGCTACTGTTGTAGGACGCTACTGTTGTAGGGTGCTACTGTTGTAGGGTGCTACTGTTGTAGGGTGCTACTATTGTAGGACGCTGCTGTTGTAGGGTGCTACTGTTGTAGGGTGCTACTGTTGTAGGACGCTACTGTTGTAGGGTGCTACTGTTGTAGGGTGCTACTGTTGTAGGGTGCTACTGTTGTAGGGTGCTACTGTTGTAGGGTGCTACTATTGTAGGGTGCTACTGTTGTAGGACGCTACTGTTGTAGGACGCTACTGTTGTAGGACGCTACTGTTGTAGGACGCTACTGTTGTAGGACGCTACTGTTGTAGGACGCTACTATTGTAGGGTGCTACTGTTGTAGGACGCTACTGTTGTAGGACGCTACTGTTGTAGGACGCTACTGTTGTAGGACGCTACTGTTGTAGGGCGCTACTGTTGTAGGACGCTACTGTTGTAGGACGCTACTGTTGTAGGACGCTACTGTTGTAGGACGCTACTGTTGTAGGACGCTACTGTTGTAGGACTGGGCTGTAACGGACAAAGCAAGACCGTCAGCTCTGAGGCGGAAATACATAAAACTAAATTTATGTCTGAACGCTGACATGAAATTACCGGACCTGGCAGCACCTGTCAGCGTGAGAGGCATGCTATTCAGAGTGCAGGCAGCACCTTATCTCTCAGCGTGAGAGACATGCTATTCAGAGTGCAGGCAGCACCTTATCTCTCACCGTGAGAGACATGCTATTCAGAGTGCAGGCAGCACCTTATCTCAGAGCGTGAGAGACATGCTATTCAGAGTGCAGGCAGCACCTTATGTCTCAGCGTGAGAGACATGCTATTCAGAGTGCAGGCAGCATCACGTCGTTTCACAGAGAATGATCTCGACAATTATCAACTTAATGCTGATTAAGTACCAGATTTTGGCTCATGAACTCACTTACAAGTGTAACTTGGAAGCTAATTCGTGTGCGGATACACTTATTATTTACCAACCTCCTTCATCTCTTTATTAAGTTATTTACTTAGCTGCTGATGACTGTTAAACTTACACTTACGTCATGTTTGCTCAGCTCTTCCAAACTCTTACAGCATCCGCGCACTTGCTATCTCATGCGCCGTCTTATGCACTTAACCTTCATGCACTCGGAAGGATTCAAGGGCGAGTGCGTCCAGACCAATGTGATATCATATTTCAATTATTTCTTCAACACAGATATTCAATAAAGATAACTGGTATATATCTGTGTCTGTTGGGAGTTGATGAAGTCAGTGTTGGTACTGACCTGTTTATATATATATATATATATATATATATATATATATATATATATATATATATATATATATATATATATATATATATATCTTTTTGTGTAATGACATTTTCAAATAAAGTTAGATATATATACACACATACCAAAATAATAAGGGAGGTAGGAGAAGAAAATATCAAAGTGTTCAGTGAGGATCCACAAGGTCTTCTCTGTGTACTCTTTATTTTCTTCTGCGAGGCTATGGGTCCCTACACTTGCACCAGAGGTGGTACCCCTTCTAGGTTTAAAAATATATATATATATATATATATATATATATATATATATATATATATATATATATATATATATATATATATATATATATATTGTATTTGTTGAATGAAAGTGATTGTACACTTGTTGTGGTGAGTCTATGAACAACAATATTGTCAACAATTAATTTGCAAGTGCCTTTAATGTGTGTTATAATTGGGTAGTTACAACTGTTGTTCAGCTCCTGCCTTTGTTTACAGTCATGATGTATTTACAACTATTTGCTACAGTCTTAGTTCACTTATAATGCCTGAAACATTTCGGGCTTATGATTGTTGTAATTTATTTAACGAGGCCACAAGCTGTAGTTTAGTTGTTAAATATATATACGAATTAATGTGTTATAACTGCGTGTATTTTTTTAAGATAACGTTTCACACTATTAATTGTGAGTTGCAGAGGGAACATTGCAACTCACAAACATTGCACAATTGGTACAAGTGGTAGTTAGTCCCTGTGACTCAAGGGTACCATGGTACTAGTGGTAGTTAGTCCATGTGACCCAAGGGTACCATGGTATAAGTGGTAGTTAGTCCCTGTGACCCAAGGGTACCATGGTACAAGTGGTAGTTAGTCTCTGTGACCCAAGGGTACCATGGTACAAGTGGTAGTTAGCCCCTGTGACCCAAGGGTACCATGGTACAAGTGGTAGTTAGTCTCTGTGACCCAAGGGTACCATGGTACTAGTGGTAGTTAGTCCATGTGACCCAAGGGTACCATGGTACAAGTGGTAGTTAGTCCCTGTGACTCAAGGGTACCATGGTACAAGTGGTAGTTAGTCCCTGTGACCCAAGGGTACCATGGTACAAGTGGTAGTTAGTCCCTGTGACTCAAGGGTACCATGGTATAAGTGGTAGTTAGCCCCTGTGACTCAAGGGTACCATGGTATAAGTGGTAGTTAGTCCCTGTGACTCAAGGGTACCATGGTATAAGTGGTAGTTAGCCCCTGTGACTCAAGGGTACCATGGTATAAGTGGTAGTTAGTCCCTGTGACTCAAGGGTACCATGGTATAAGTGGTAGTTAGCCCCTGTGACTCAAGGGTACCATGGTATAAGTGGTAGTTAGTCCCTGTGACTCAAGGGTACCATGGTATAAGTGGTAGTTAGTCCCTGTGACTCAAGGGTACCATGGTATAAGTGGTAGTTAGTCCCTGTGACTCAAGGGTACCATGGTATAAGTGGTAGTTAGTCCCTGTGACTCAAGGGTACCATGGTATAAGTGGTAGTTAGTCCCTGTGACCCAAGAAACAGGCCAAACAAGGACCCCAATAGTGACAATATTCACTGTCTCCCTACAGCATCACTACATCCAATATTCTTGTCTACAGCAGCAATACAGCTGCTGCAGCTGTCTGCATGTTTACTTGATGTTGTAGTCCAACTACAATTTGTTGCATGGTTGTAGTTCAGCTGTATCAGTTTTATATATCAATAGCTTTGCTTAACTGGTGATTTTGAACAGAAACGGAATCCTTAATCACCGTGGAGCCGTTAATTAGCTGAGTGGACAGCGCCTCATATTCCTAGTCCTGAGGTTCCGGGTTCGATCCCCGGTGGAGGCGGAAACAAAATGAACAGAGCTTCTTCCACCCTGATGCATCTGTTCACCTAGCAGTAAATAGGTACCTGGGACTTAGACAGATGCTACGGGCTGCTTACTGGGGGTGTGTAAAAAAAAGAGGAGGCCTGGTCGAGGACCGGGCCGCGGGGACGCTAAGCCCCGAAATCATCTCAAGATAACCTCAAGATAACCTCAAGATAACGGTTGCATCGTCTATCGGGTAGCTGTTTAAAGCCAATGTCTATCTTATACTTTAAATAATAATTCGATTTTCACATTAATTTTTCATACTATTTATATATAAAAAGCAAAACAGTTTTTTTCTAAATACACTGAACTAAAATCTAAAACAATGTAGCGAAACTTTACATTGAGACTAGACTTCAATCGTAAGTGATCTTTCACCTGTAAGACTTTCATGAAAATTTTGTAAATAAATTAAACATACACAATCATCTTACTGTATTAGCAGAGTCTTACAGCTTCCTGTAAACACGCCCAAATGTAACGATTGTTCCTGATTGTCCGCGTTCGTTATTGTGATTCTTCTGTACCTCCTGATTTCGGCTGACCCTTCTGTTATCTATTGCACCTGTTATCTTGCTGTAATTATCGCTAATTGCTGTATCTACTATTATTTGTTGTACCTGTTGTTATATACTGTTATATACCTGCTGATATCACCCGTATCTTTCGTTATCTGCTGTACCTTCCGTTATCTGTTATCATTGTCAGCTGTATCTGTTGTTAGCTACTGGACCTACTACTGTTTGCTGTATCTACCGTTATCTGTTAAATCTGTCGTTATTTCCTGTATCTTCACGTTTCTGTTGTACCATTATACCGTTATATGCTGTACCAGCCGTTGTCAACGGTGTTAAACGATACACATTGTGAGCATTGTCTTTGTGTAGAGGTAAGAAAGTGTTTCAACAGGTTCTAATACCCCCTCCCCCCACACACACACTCTAGTACCCACACACACTCTCTAGTACCCACACACACTCTCTAGTACCCACACACACTCTAGTACCCACACACACACTCTAGTACCCACACACACACTCTAGTACCCACACACACACTCTAGTACCCACACACACACTCTAGTACCCCACACACACTCTAGTACCCACACACACACTCTAGTACCCACACACACACTCTAGTACCCACACACACACTCTAGTACCCACACACACACACTCTAGTACCCACTCACACACTCTAGTACCCACACACTCTAGTACCCACACACACACACTCTAGTACACCCCCCATACTCTCTACCGCTCCCAGCTACTACCGTTGCTCACAGTAACGGTCAACGGGCATTGTATAAACGGTGGAGTGGAAGTGTTGGCTGGGTGGAGGTGATCCACCTGGCAGCCACTGGAGGTGTTCCCACAGGTGGGTAATTATCAGGCTCAGGTAACGCCCCGTACAACGGTAGTAACGCTCTCAGCTTGAACGCGTTGCCACTCTCCACCTGTATCAGGATATTGGTCAAATACCAACCAAGATTTATTGTATTTTTTTCGTTTTAATCGCTTGAAAAATCGGCAGATCTCTGAGCAGAAGAACTATTACTTGATGTATTAGAGTACAAAATTGAGTTGACCAGACCACACACTAGAAGGTGAAGGGACGACGACGTTTCGGTCCGCCCTGGACCATTCTCACGTCGATTGTGAGAATGAGAATGGTCGCAATTGACTTGAGAATGGTCCAGGACGGACCGAAACGTCGTCGTCCCTTCACTTTTTAGTGTATGGTTTGGTCAACACACTTTTAAACTGATTGGCAGCTGAGAGACCGGACCAAAGAGCCAAAGCTCAGTCCCCGCAAGCATAACTAGGCGACTACATATTTGCATGTAGGTGTATGTACGTGTGAACACATACGGTGTGAGAAACTGATGGATGTAAATAATAGAGAAGTGTTACATTTGACTTACAAAGTTGCCGTGGCAGAACACTTGAGCAAGAACAACTAATAATTTCAACCTCATAATTCAAGTTCAGACTACACACACACAGCTAACCTGCAGATTGTTTATTTAAAACAATTGTTCCTGCATTGTTAGTTTTGTTTATATATTCCTACTATTGATATATATATATATATATATATATATATATATATATATATATATATATATATATATATATATATATTATATATATATATATTCTACCAACTGAGCAACAAGGATCCCACAATAGGAAGGATTCCAGAGACACCTATCTGCTATCCAACTGTAACTTTAAGCCTTCTATGAGATACCACTTTGGCATGAAGGTGATCAGATGAGCCATGTCCTAGTCATATAAATTACCAACCACTTTGCCATGGATAATAACAATACAATTCCCATTGACCATAGTAACCTCGAACCCCATACCATAAAAGCAGCAGCCTGCAGCTCTACCAACTGAGCCACCAACAGAGCTTAAGCTTGTTAATTGCTGTATAGAGCGCCAACAGAGGCGCTCCTTGTGTATCGCAGCTTCACGGAGCTCCGTTTAAGCTCCTATTTCTCGGAGCTTACGGTACGGCTTTTAGGCGCTTGTTTATGTCGTTTCGGATGTCAATATATTTTCTTACTGTTCGGTACGGTAAGGCACTTACTTGCTCCTTGTTGGGTCGGCCAGCGATCGTCAATGGCCTCTTGTGGTTGAACATCATTCTTTCACTCCATCTTCATATCCCATCTCCTTGTCCTTTTATCCCAGCTCCTTGTCCCGCATATCCCAGTTCCTTGTCCGCATATCCCTGTTTTCTTGTCCTCATATCTCAGTTCCTTGTCCTCATATCCCAGTTCCTTGTCCTCGCATCTCAGTTCCTTGTCCTCGTACCCTAGTTCCTTGTCCTCATATCCCAGTTCCTTGTTCTCGTATTCCAGTTCCTTGTCCTCATATCCCAGCTCCTAGTCCCCATATCCCAGCTCCCCTTCCTCATAGCAATGTATGTACTCTATATGTACTCTGTACTACATACTACCATTCCTTTCTCCCCGTCCCACCCCAAATCGCATAACACCTTGACCCTTTTCTAAGGGCTATATAGTCGTAATGGCTTGGTCGCTTTGCCCTAATAATTCTCTTCCCTCCCTTTAAAAATATTACTATTTTTATTTGTTATCTGTGATAATTTTTCATTTCTATATTTATCTATTTGCCACCTGAAAATTACTGCTCTTTCTCGTCTTTCCTGTTTTTTTTCTTTGTCTTCTTTGTCTATTTCTCTATTTTTCTCTCTCTGTTTATCCATTCTTTATCCCCCTTCCCTCTTTTACACCCTGGAGTCAGTGTTTGAGAGGACTGGAGCACCTGTCAGTCGTCCCGCGGACCTGGTCGTTCATTGCCTGCTTTGTTGGAGGTCGTCTACCTCCTGAGTGTGGAGGAGGTCGTCTACCCCAGGCACTTGACGAGTGGGGGGTCGTCTACCCCTGGCACTTGACGAGTGGGAGGTCGTCTACCTCAGGTACTTGACGAGTGGGGGTCGTCTACCCCAGGCACTTGACGAGTGGGAGGTCGTCTACCCCAGGCACTTGACGAGTGGGGGTCGTCTACCCCAGGCACTTGACGAGTGGGGGGTCGTCTACCCCAGGCACTTGACGAGTGGGGGTCGTCTACCCCAGGCACTTGACGAGTGGGGGGTCGTCTACCCCAGGCACTTGACGAGTGGGGGGTCGTCTACCCCAGGCACTTGACGAGTGGGAGGTCGTCTACCCCAGGCACTTGACGAGTGGGGGTCGTCTACCCCAGGCACTTGACGAGTGGGGGGTCGTCTACCCCAGGTACTTGACGAGTGGGAGGTCGTCTACCCCAGGTACTTGACGAGTGGGGTGTCGTCTACCCCAGGCACTTGACGAGTGGGAGGTCGTCTACCCTAGGCACTTGACGAGTGGGGGGTCGTCTACCCCAGGCACTTGACGAGTGGGGGGTCGTCTACCCCAGGCACTTGACGAGTGGGGGGTCGTTACTATGATGGTCCCCCCCCCCCGAGACCCCAGGAGACGATGGGGGGGGAACAACATTAACGGGTAAAGGCCCTCGATTCAATGATCTTTGGTTCTTATTGTCTAATCTAAATTTCCGTCACGATTCATAGCATCTTTAGGGCAAGGAACCTCGCTATAGACAGACCTCGTTATCCTGCGTGGATAGGAGTGGATTGTTATCCCTCAGTGTCGAGAGTTACTACCGTTAAGGGTCGGTTCTGGGCTGGTGGTTGCTTGGAGGGTGGGAATTATCAGGGGGAAAGCGCCAAGCCATTACGGCTATATAACACCTAGAAGGGGTCAGGATAAGGATTTGGGATGGGACGGGGGGGCTGGAATGGTGCCCTATCACTTGGACAGGTCGGGTATTGAACGCTGACCTGCATGAAGCGAGCCAGTCGTTCTACCGTCCACCCCAAGTGGTTGGGCCATTAACTACATCGTAAACAAGAGCGGAATTAGGAGCGACTGCTATTAACTCCATCTGGTGGCTTGAGTCTATAGTGTTGGGGAGCCGGTCGGCCGAGTGGACAGCACGCTGGACTTGTGATCCTGTGGTCCTGGGTTCGATCCCAGGCGCCGGCGAGAAACAATGGGCAGAGTTTCTTTCACCCTATGCCCCTGTTACCTAGCAGTAAAATAGGTACCTGGGTGTTAGTCAGCTGTCACGGGCTGCTTCCTGGGGGTGGAGGCCTGGTCGAGGACCGGGCCGCGGGGACACTAAAGCCCCGAAATCATCTCAAGATAACCTCAAGATAACGTTCCCGCCTAGTTGTATACGCGTGGGATGAGCCACGGTTCTTAGGCCCCGCCTCTCGCCTCATAATTATCGACTGTTTGTATGAGTTCCAGAGCCTTTTGGGCTCTGTCGTATCGACATTTAAGGCTGTGTATAGAGTCGGCCTCCACCACTTCACTTATTTGTGCTTCCAGTTGATCACTACTGACACTGAACACATTCTTTCTAATGTCTCTGTGGCTCGTTGGAGTTTCCAGTTTCCATTCATTCCTCTTTATGTACTACCTTGACTAAATAGTATGTCCTTGTCTACCCTGTCTGTTCTCCCCCTTTGGTACCTGCTATGTGGTAATCATGTCTCTCCCGTCTCTTCTGTCTTCCAGTGACGTGAGGTTTAACAACTGTCGTTTTTACTTGTAGCTCATTCCTCTCGAATTTAGAATTAGTCTGGTGACATATCTCTGAACTTTCTCCAGCTTCGTTTTATGTTGAACGAGATAAGGACTCCAGGCTGGTGCCGCATATTCCAGAACTGTTCTAACAATCATTATACAAGATCCAGACTCACTCTAGTTAAGATTCTTAAAAGCAGTTCTTATATTAGTCAACCTTATGTATATAGCTAAATATATTTTTTGGAGTGAGCTGCTAGTGTCAGGTTAGGGGTAATTATACTTCCTAAGTCGTCTCGCGTGACCACTTGCAGTGGACGGTCTCGCTTCATGCAGGTCGGCATTCAATCCCCGACCGTCCAAGTGGTTGGGCACCATTCCTTCCTCCCGTCCCATCCCAAATCCTTATCCTGACCCCTTCCAAGTGCTATATATAGTAGTAATGGCTTGGCGCTTTCCCTGATGTTTCCCTCCCTCCCAAGTCATCTTCTCTTGGTGAGTCCAACAGGATTTTCTTTCCTCTTGTGATGCCTCGTGTCCAGCCTCCAATTCCCCGTGCCCAGCTTCATTACCTTGCACTTGCTGGACTTGAACTCTAGTAACCATTTGAGGAACCATACTTCCATTTTGTCCAGGTTCTCCAGTCGTTTCATGCAGTCTTCCATAGTATTTTTCTCCTGATAACTTTTGCATCGTCAGCGAACACTGAGAGGAAGAAATCTAGCCCTTCTGATAGATTCTCCACAGAGATTAAGAGCAGAACACTGACTCTACTATAGCGGAACTATAGTACTGACTATAGGAACTTTAGTACTGACTATGGGAACTATAGTACTGACTATAGGAACTTTAGTACTCTCAGTACTGACCCTGGTGGACCGCGGCTGGCAGCATCACTGAGGACTCTCTCACTACTCCTGTTTCCTCGCTGAAACAATCCTTTATCCGCTGGGAACCTTCCCTATCACTCCTTCCTGTGTCTTTATTCTGTGTACGAGTCTCCCTTTGTGGTCGAGACGGACAGGACCAGGGACGGGCAGGAACAGTGAGGGACAGGACCAGGGACGGACAGGAACAGGGAAGGACAGGACAAGGGACGGACAGGAACAGGGACGGGCAGGACCAGGGAAGGACAGGACCAGGGACGGGCAGGACCAGGGACGGGCAGGAACAGGGAGGGACAGGACTAGGGACGGGCAGGAACAGGGAGGGACAGGACCAGGGACGGGCAGTGGCTAAAATAATCATGGCCTCCGTCCGGATGGTCGGAGTAGGGACGAGAGGGACGTAAATAACAGTAACTTCGGGTGCGGGGACGAGCGGGGCCATGGACCGGATGGGACGGGACATGGAGGGGCGTGGCATGGGTGGGAGGGGCGTGGCATGGGCGGGAGGGGGCGTGGCACGAGGCTCAAAGGAAAAGCAGAATGCCAGGAGTCGGGGTCATATCGAGTCGCCATTTTTTGCGTCGTGTCTTAACGTGAACAGAATCTGCATATTTTAGCATTTAACGGCCAAGGTAACGATGGTGGTGGGCGGGAGTGTGGCGCCACGCGCCTTACCACACTGCTATGATGAACCTGCGTGGTATATCACACTAACACTCTGCCTCACTCTCGTCAGATATACCAGCATGTGAATGCTGATATAACCCATAATACCACAAGCAGCCGCCTAGGCGTCCTATCCTCTCATTGAACCTCCGCAAACAGTTACTCTGACCAATGTTTGGTTCAGGAATAATTTTGAAGCAAGATTCTGGGGCCAGATTCACGAAGCAGTTACGCAAGTACTTACGAACGTGTACATCTTTCCTCAATCATTGACGGCTTTGGCTACATTTATTAAAGAGTTTACAAGCATGAAAACTTGCCAATAAACTGTTGTTATGTTATAAACAGCCTCCTGGTGCTTCGGAGCTCATTAACTGTTTAATAATTGTAAACAAAGCCGCCAAAGATTGAGAAAAGATGGACAGGTTCGTAAGTGCTTGCGTAACTGCTTCGTGAATCTGGCCTCTGGTGTCTATTATTCTACTGAATGTTATTTGTTTATCTTGCCACTGTGAGGAGTGGATGGTGGTCGTTCCTTACCTGTCGTGGTGAGACGTGTCGTGTTAACGAAGGTGGTGCTTCACGCAGGCAGCCGGAAATCACTGTATTCACTATCTGACGTGTTGGCGCAGTGGTTTGTACTCTCGCCTTGCGAGTGAAAGGACTTGGGCCCGAAACCCCCTTGAAGGGTGGGAGGTCTGGGCACAGTTCCTTCATCTTAGGCACATGGTTGTAAAACTAGTTGCTGGATCATGTTCTTGGGGGGGGGGGCAACATTATTTTAATTAGCACAAATACAGAAGCGTACCACCTCTAGATTCATCAACAGTTATGCAACTACTTGCGAAACCTATACATCTTCTCCAAAATATTTGCGACTTTGTTATATTTATTGATCAGTTTACTCATTATTTTACACACTCACATGTTATTTCTGATATAAATGTCCTCCTTAACCTGCTAGACTCGTACACTCTCTAATAAATGTTGGTTAAGTTAGGCTAGGTTAGGTTAGGTTAGGTTAGGTTAGGTTACTTTCGAAAGGGTGCGTTAGGCTAGGTTAGGTTGCATAAGGTTAGATTTGGTTAGGTTAGGTTAGGTTACGTAGGGTTAGGTTAGGTTAGAGTTACTTAAGGTTAGGTTAGGCTAGGTTAGGTTACGTAAGGTTAGGTTAGGTTAGTTTTCGAAAGGGTGCGTTAGGCTAGGTTAGGTTGCATAAGGTTAGATTTGGTTAGGTTAGGTTAGAGTTACGTAAGGTTAGGTTAGGCTAGGTTAGGTTACGTAAGGTTAGGTTAAGTTAGCTCGGGTAGACAGTTCAGGGTTCGATAGAAGAGTGAAGCTAAAATCATAATTTAACATGAAAAATCTTGCTCTACGGATAATTGTTATGCTGCTATAATTGCTGTGAATAACGATATCACTTTCTGTGATCAACGTTGTAACTGCTGTGATTAATACCCTGACTGCCGTGATCAACGCCCCTAACTGCCGTGATCAACGCCCCTAACTGCCGTGATCAACGCCCCTAACTGCCATCATCAACGCCCCTAACTGCCGTCATCAACGCCCCTAACTGCCGTCATCAACGCCCCTAACTGCCGTCATCAACGCCCCTAACTGCCGTCATCAACGCCCCTAACTGCCGTCATCAACGCCCCTAACTGCCGTCATCAACGCCCCTAACTGCCGTCATCAACGCCCCTAACTGCCGTCATCAACGCCCCTAACTGCCGTGATCAACGCCCCTAACTGCCGTGATCAACGCCCCTAACTGCCGTCATCAACGCCCCTAACTGCCGTCATCAACGCCCCTAACTGCCGTCATCAACGCCCCTAACTGCCGTCATCAACGCCCCTAACTGCCGTCATCAACGCCCCTAACTGCCGTCATCAACGCCCCTAACTGCCGTCATCAACGCCCCTAACTGCCGTCATCAACGCCCCTAACTGCCGTCATCAACGCTCCTAACTGCCGTCATCAACGCCCCTAACTGCCGTCATCAACGCCCCTAACTGCCGTGATCAACGCCCCCTAACTGCCGTCATCAAAGCCCCTAACTGCCGTCATCAACGCCCTAACTGCCGTCATCAACGCTCCTAACTGCCGTCATCAACGCCGTGACTAAATCATCCGCAGAACGTGTTTAAGGAACGTCAAAATCGTACCATGTCTGTCTTCCCTGACGCTGGTGGACAAGGCCAAGCTTAACAGCCCTAAATACGGACGCTAAAGCTTTAAGAATATCTGCTGATCATGTAGACTGTTTTTTCCCCAGAACATAAATCATAAACATTTTAAATTGCCTCGTTATTCCCCCCACAACCTCCTGCCTCTCTCCACTTCGGCTTTATTGGTATTTAGTGACCAACGACCGAGCTCTGCAGAGCATCGAGGGTGATCAGGACAATGATAACCTTGGGTTGAGGATGACCTCGAGGACGACCTCGAGGACGACCTCGACCTCGACCACTGTAATAAGGCCAAACCTCTCAAGTCGTCACCTAAATGCAACGCGATGCTGTCTTCATCTGTCTTCAGCAGATGTTCCCGATGCCTCTGCCTCCCGCTGTTAAATTCGCTGTTAACGAGTGAATCAGCGAGCCAGTCAACGAGCCTTCCCGCTGACTGGCTCGTCCCGTTCTGCACCAAGAACGCAGCCGAGTGTTAACTGCGTGTCTGGTACGTGAACTAGCAGAGGAGAGAGACTGGGAATGCTATTCACAAGACGAAACAATGCAATATTCATCACGGAGAAAAATGCGAGGCTCTGATGAATGGCTAACATGGATTTCGAGGAGGTTCTGCAGAGAGAGAGCGAGAAGGTGAGCTGAAGGCAGGATTGTGCAGCACGGGGGATGTTAATGAGCTCAACACGCAGGTGTGAGGTGCAACTTGTGCCCCTGTGCCCTGTGGTCATGTGAGAGTCTTCATGCAACAACTTAATGATGTCTTGCAATGAGAAGGAAGAAGCTGGGAGGCTGGAGAGAAGCTGGATATATATATATATATATATATATATATATATATATATATATATATATATATATATATATATATATATATATATATATATGCAATTGACGATCACAAAACACTGATCATTTTATGCGGAAAATCCACAGATAAATGTGAAAGAAAGTGAACGTTTCGGCCTGTTAAAGCCTTTGTCAACACAATACTGACTGACGGATAGATAGGGAGTGGATTGAATAGGGAGAGAGAGAAAAAACTAGGCACTGCCGGGTACCTTCTCTATATAAAAAGAATGGTTGTTTGTCTGTCTTAAGTTTTGAGAACAAACACGTGGACCTAACCACACCCAGATTTGCAGGGTGAATGGTCTGGGTTACG
>WNGS01165503.1:5293394-5313301 GCA_020271785.1 Procambarus virginalis | reverse complement strand
TAATACACAACAGTTACGTCACGCCTCCCCAAACTGTGTGTGTGTGTGTGTGTGTGTGTGTGTGTGTGTGTGTGTGTGTGTGTGTGTGTGTGTGTGTGTGTGTGTGTGTGTGTATTCACCTATTTGTGCTTGCAGGATCGAGCTATTAGCTCTCGGACCCCGCCTTTGGGACCAATGAATTTTTTCTCTGTTTTGTCTATTGCGTATATTTCTCTCTAACACACTCACACACACATCCCCAGGAGGCAGCCCGTAGTGACTGTCTAACTCCCAAGTACATATTTACTGCTAAGTGAACAGGGGTATCAGGATGAAAGAAATTCTGCCCATTTGTTTCTGCCTCGGCCGGGAATCGAACACGGGCTCGTATGACTACGACCCCCCGAGCGCTGTCCACTCAGCCGCGAGGCCCCTAACTCGTGTGTGTACTCACCTAATTGTGCTTGCGGGGGTTGAGCTTTGGCTCTTTGGTCCCGCCTCTCAACTGTCAATCAACTGGTGTACAGGTTCCTGAGCCTACTGGGCTCTATCATATTTATAAGAAGCTGTGTATGGAGTCAGCCTCCACCACATCACTGCCTAATGCATTCCATTTGTTAACTACTCTGATATTGACAACTACTTTCTAATGTCTCTGTGGCTCATTTGAGTTCCAAGTTTCCACCACCGTTCTCTTGATAGTGTTCCACCTATGCTAAATAGTTTCTTTGTCCACCCTATCAATTCTTCTGAGAATTTTGTAGGTGGTGATCAAGTCTTCCCTTACTCTTCTGTCTCTCAGGGACGTGAGGTTTAGCTCCCGAAACCTTTCCTCGTAGTTTATACCTCTCGGTTTTGGGACTAGTCTGATGGCATGCCTCTGAATCTTCTCTTCGTCTTGTGTTTAACATCAGTATGGACTCCAGGCTGGAGCTGCATACTCCAGGATTGGTCTGACATAAGTGGCATACAGGGTCCTGAACGATTCCTTACATAAGTTTCTAAAGGCAGTTCTTATGTTGGTCAGTCTACCATGTGCCGCTTATGATATCCTTTTGATGTGGGCCTCTGGGGGGACAGGTTCGGTGTGATATCAACCCCCATATCTTTCTCTCTCTTTGACTCTTGCAGGATTTCACCTCCCAGATGGTACCTTGTGTTCAGCCTCCTGCTCCCTTCGCCTAATTTCATTACTTTACTCTTTCCTGAGTTGAACTTTAGCAGCCATTTTCTAGACCATTCCTCCAGTTTGTCCAGGTCGTCCTGTAGTCTCTGCCTATCTTCATCTGTCTTGATTCTTCTAATAATTTTTGCATCATCAACGAACACTGAGAGGACACACAGTGTCTATCTCCCACTCTGTCTCCCACTCTGTCTCCCACAGAGACAGTTGCTCCCACTCCAGTTATTTGTTACGTGCTAATTGATCAATAAAAAACTTCCTTGGTATGCGGGCGTGGTGACGCAAGGTGTCAACCACACCTGCAGTTTCACCACCGAGTCTGAGGACCTCTTGCATCGTTCTCACTTAACAAATAACTGCCTGGCAACTGCCCCGTCAGCCACTTCGGCAGCTACCGAAGGTGAGAGGTTAAAGAGAGTCGTCGCTGCAAGATTCTAAATAGAATTTTATCGAGTGTGTCAGTGTTCATTGAGAGTCATTCGGCCCGCGTGGGTACCGGCGATGACGCTGAATGTCTTATAGTGTACCGAACTATTAAGTCGCGTTCTTCCTTTGTTCAGCTGGCCATATGTACCGGAGCAATACGGGACGCTGGTGTTTAGGAGTCCCGTCGAATTGGGTGCTTAGCACGACGGTGAATACAGATCTGTCGTTTGGACGACAATGGGTATTGTCGTACCTGTTGCGGTTTTCCGATGTGTCGTTTCCCTGCTGGTGGTGGTACGGCTCGTGTGTGTGTGTGTGTGTGTGTGTGTGTGTGTGTGTGTGTGTGTGTGTGTGTGTGTGTGTGTGTGTGTGTGTGTGTGGGAGGTGTGGTGGTGGTGCTGGTATCTTGTGGGGTGGCAGGATTCCTCTGAGGGCGTGTGGGTATAGGAGTTCCATGGAGCAGTGTGTGGTGATGGGGGCTGTATGGGGTGATGGGGGGAGGGGTAGTTTGTTCAGGGACGAGGGGGGATCATCGTAGGTTGCATGGTAATTGGAGTTGTTCGCTCGTTGTTTTCTGATGTTGATCCTTGGTAATCTATATGACGGGGTTCCTGGTAAGCTGTGTGCTGGTGGTTTCAGTCCCACGCCCGCTCGTCCCACGCCCACTCCTCCCACGCCCACTCCTCCCACGCCCACTCCTCCCACGCCCACTTCTCCCACGCCCAGCGAGAGGTGAGAGCAGGTACTAAGGAATATCTCCGGTAAAAACTGCCTCTCGGCCTCGCTTAAAAAGCTTTCCAAAATGACGTATACATCATGGATTTCAGCGAACCCTCTCAGCCTCCCTTGTTAAGCTTAAGCTTTTGTGGTATTGTATTTAAGCGTTTGAGCCACAGGAGTATTCATCTCACTACAAGAGCTTATACTGACCAACCAGGAAGACTTCTTCAGTCCTGAATATTGTCCAGGACTAAAGTAAGGACTTAGTGCATGTACACAGATGTGGGGTACACCTCCTGGTGTTGATGTCTCTGTTGATGATTCATTGACATTAATGTATTTCTTTATAATACGCTGTGTCGCACATTGGTAATCTCCATGACTTAAGTAGAAACAAGTGTTCTCTGACCCATCCCTGCAAGTGTTAGTGAACACTTGTATCTTGCATATACAAATTCGCCTGAATTTCGCAAAGTGAATCATGCATATTTGTCTGATGTGGTAGATGGTAACCTCACGAAATGTGTCTTTCAATGTACAATTTAGACCTATTGTCTTGTTTATGATCCTCTGTCTTGTACAAGCATCTTCCTCACTCTAAGATCAAATTTGTTTTATAATAGCATTCTTAAGAATATGGTTAATCAGAAATCAAATGCGATTTTACAAAGACAACATCGATCACTGGCTAACCATCCACAAAGCCTCCGATATTCTTTGTGTTCAATCAAGCAACCACTTACAGGTTCGTTGCGGATTGGGAGTTTCTTGGGGGACGGAGGCTGTGGAAATTGTGCGTCCGGTTAAACCCCAACCTTTTCCATCTCCTCTCAACCCCTACCCCTTCCCATCTCCTCCTTCCCATCTTTGAACTCCTTCCCCTTCTTTCCCCTTCACCGTCCTATGAACAAACGACCAACTCCACTGAACAACGTGAACACAGAGCCCGCTTGCATCTCGGTGCCTTTGTTCTCTCTCGATGAAAAATACTTTTGACTTTGAATAGTAATTCATCATTCAATAAGCGGGGCTTTTCGGGTCCGCTTGAGGAAGGTGTGATGATGGAAATACTTTTTTTTGCGGCTTTGTCTGCCGCCTGGGAAGAGCTGCGGCTCTGTCTGTCGCCTGCGAAGAGCTGCGGCTCTGTCTGTCGCCTGCGAAGAGCTGCGGCTCTGTCTCTCGCCTGGGAAGAGCTGCGGCTCTGTCTCTCGCCTGGTAAGAGGAGCTGCGGCTCTGTCTGTCGCTGGGCAGAGGAATGCGGCTCTGTCTCTCGCCTGGGAAGAGGAGCTGCGGCTCTGTCTCTAGCCTGGGAAGAGCTGCGGCTCTGTATCCATAGAGCTTCTTTGCTCCAACTGTTCATTTTCACCAATTACGCCTCTGCACTGTGAGTAGAAATATGAACCATTCATTTCTCCAGTACCTGAGGTGACATCTAGACACTTAAAATTATCACAATTTCTCGCACAGTAATCGTGGAGGGATTGTCTCTACGAGAAGGTTAATTTAGGATGTGTATCTGGAGGAGCAGGCTGCTCACGCTTGAAGTGCAGACTGCTCACGCTTGAATGCAGGCTGCTCAAGCTTGAGTGTAGGCCTTCTACTGCTAGGAGTGTGTTGGTGCCCAGCCCCTCCCCCCACCTCTTACAACACCGGTGACGGGGCTAACCGGTGTTGTAAGCAAGCGAGCAACAGGGAGGCCCCTTGCCTCAGGCAAAGAGGCCCGTCACCAGCTGTCAAGAATCATCATATTTGACAAAATTGAGGCATTTTGTTCTCTGTTTCTCAAAACCACACTAATGGTGTTCATTTTCCTCACTTGGGCATGTCCTGTAGTCCTGTTAAAGAATACCGATTTTGGGAGCGGCGGTTCTAAACTGATGACGTCCGAACATTTTATCGTCAAGTGCTTCCCTGACGACCTGTGTTCAGGTCACAATGCCCTGAATACTTCATCCACGTATTTCTGGTACAATTAAAAGTCAATGTTTCCTGCGCCTGTGACTGATGATTTATTCTGCTGGAATTTGTTCACCAGGTTCCAGGAAAGGGAGGAAGGGAGGGAGGGTGTGCGTGCGTGGGGGTGGGGGGATACGCGTGCGTGCGTGCGTGCGTGCGAGTGTGCGTGTGCACGTTCGTACCTTAAAACTTCATCTGAACTTTTCAGGGTGACGCAGCACAAAAGAACACACTGTGTCGGATCATCCAGCAGAAAACATCTATATATTAGTATGAAACAAACGAATTACTGTCAAAAAGGATTTAACCTTTAACTTGAGACTGAATAAAACTCCAAAAGCATCGCGAGCGGTATATGGTTTCGAGTCCTCCTTCAGGGAAGACAAGATTGCCAACACCCCTCATCTTGTTCGTAACTCCTAAAGCGATTACAATCAGATACGACGAAAATAATGTTGCAATCACTACCTGCAGACTGCAACAAAGGTGATATAATTTAGGTTCTTTGTGGAGGGTCACAACCTGAGAGGTGTTGCCCAACAGGTGGATGGGGGTGACCAGCGTGACTCTCACAGCCGTAATACGACGGAGTTCTGAGTGTATGTGTAGTCAAGTAACTGTGCTGGCTGGCGGGGGCTTGAGCTTCGGCTCTTTGGTCCCGTCTCTCACCCGTTCGAGCCCTACAGGTTCCTGAGCCTACTGGCTGCTCTTATCATAGCTTCGTTTGAATGTGTGTGTGTGTGGGGGGTCTGCCTCCACTACATCACTTCCTATGTAGTGGGGGTAGATAGGGAGGAGGAAGAAAGGAGGCCTCTTTCACCCTCTTCTTCTCGCCCCTTCTCTCTTTCTTCCTTTTTATTGTCAGAACATTTGCCAGAGAAGTAGAAGTCATAAAACCTATCATCGTGCTGCTTAGAGTTCACTTTCTCACATGTTAAATTCTTCTGTTGTAGGACCTGCTACTGTTGTAGGGTGCTTCTGTTGTAGGGTGCTTCTGTTGTTGGGTGCTTCTGTTGTTGGGTGCTTCTGTTGTTGGGTGCTTCTGTTGTTGGGTGCTTCTGTTGTTGGTGCTTCTGTTGTTGGGTGCTTCTGTTGTTGGGTGCTTCTGTTGTTGGGTGCTTCTGTTGTAGGGTGCTTCTGTTGTTGGGTGCTTCTGTTGTTGGGTGCTTCTGTTGTTGGGTGCTTCTGTTGTTGGGTGCTTCTGTTGTAGGGTGCTTCTGTTGTAGGACGCTTCTGTTGTAGGGTGCTTCTGTTGTAGGACGCTTCTGTTGTAGGGTGCTTCTGTTGTAGGACGCTACTGTTGTAGGGCGCTTCTGTTGTAGGACGCTACTGTTGTAGGACGCTACTGTTGTAGGACGCTTCTGTTGTAGGACGCTACTGTTGTAGGACGCTACTGTTGTAGGACGCTTCTGTTGTAGGACGCTACTGTTGTAGGGCGCTGCTGTTGTAGGACGCTTCTGTTGTAGGACGCTTCTGTTGTAGGACGCTACTGTTGTAGGACGCTTCTGTTGTAGGGCGCTTCTGTTGTAGGACGCTACTGTTGTAGGGCGCTTCTGTTGTAGGACGCTTCTGTTGTAGGGCGCTTCTGTTGTAGGACGCTTCTGTTGTAGGACGCTACTGTTGTAGGACGCAACTGTTGTAGGACGCTACTGTTGTAGGACGCTTCTGTTGTAGGACGCTACTGTTGTAGGACGCTACTGTTGTAGGACGCTTCTGTTGTAGGGCGCTTCTGTTGTAGGACGCTTCTGTTGTAGGACGCTACTGTTGTAGGACGCTTCTGCTGTAGGGCGCTTCTGTTGTAGGGCGCTTCTGTTGTAGGACGCTACTGTTGTAGGACGCTACTGTTGTAGGGTGCTTCTGTTGTAGGACGCTTCTGTTGTAGGGTGCTTCTGTTGTAGGACGCTACTGTTGTAGGACGCTACTGTTGTAGGACGCTTCTGTTGTAGGGCGCTTCTGTTGTAGGGCGCTTCTGTTGTAGGACGCTTCTGTTGTAGGGCGCTTCTGTTGTAGGACGCTACTGTTGTAGGACGCTTCTGTTGTAGGACGCTTCTGTTGTAGGGCGCTTCTGTTGTAGGACGCTACTGTTGTAGGACGCTTCTGTTGTAGGACGCTTCTGTTGTAGGACGCTACTGTTGTAGGACGCTACTGTTGTAGGACGCTTCTGTTGTAGGACGCTACTGTTGTAGGACGCTACTGTTGTAGGACGCTTCTGTTGTAGGGCGCTTCTGTTGTAGGGCGCTTCTGTTGTAGGGCGCTACTGTTGTAGGACGCTACTGTTGTAGGACGCTTCTGTTGTAGGACGCTACTGTTGTAGGACGCTACTGTTGTAGGACGCTTCTGTTGTAGGACGCTACTGTTGTAGGACGCTTCTGTTGTAGGACGCTACTGTTGTAGGACGCTTCTGTTGTAGGGTGCTTCTGTTGTAGGACGCTACTGTTGTAGGACGCTTCTGTTGTAGGACGCTTCTGTTGTAGGGCGCTTCTGTTGTAGGACGCTTCTGTTGTAGGACGCTACTGTTGTAGGACGCTTCTGTTGTAGGACGCTACTGTTGTAGGACGCTACTGTTGTAGGACGCTACTGTTGTAGGACGCTACTGTTGTAGGACGCTTCTGTTGTAGGACGCTACTGTTGTAGGACGCTTCTGTTGTAGGACGCTACTGTTGTAGGACGCTTCTGTTGTAGGACGCTTCTGTTGTAGGACGCTACTGTTGTAGGACGCTACTGTTGTAGGACGCTTCTGTTGTAGGGCGCTTCTGTTGTAGGGCGCTTCTGTTGTAGGGCGCTACTGTTGTAGGACGCTACTGTTGTAGGACGCTTCTGTTGTAGGACGCTACTGTTGTAGGACGCTACTGTTGTAGGACGCTTCTGTTGTAGGACGCTACTGTTGTAGGACGCTTCTGTTGTAGGACGCTACTGTTGTAGGACGCTTCTGTTGTAGGGTGCTTCTGTTGTAGGACGCTACTGTTGTAGGACGCTTCTGTTGTAGGACGCTTCTGTTGTAGGGCGCTTCTGTTGTAGGACGCTTCTGTTGTAGGACGCTACTGTTGTAGGACGCTTCTGTTGTAGGACGCTACTGTTGTAGGACGCTACTGTTGTAGGACGCTACTGTTGTAGGACGCTACTGTTGTAGGACGCTTCTGTTGTAGGACGCTACTGTTGTAGGACGCTTCTGTTGTAGGACGCTACTGTTGTAGGACGCTTCTGTTGTAGGACGCTACTGTTGTAGGACGCTTCTGTTGTAGGGTGCTTCTGTTGTAGGACGCTACTGTTGTAGGACGCTTCTGTTGTAGAACGCTTCTGTTGTAGGGCGCTTCTGTTGTAGGACGCTTCTGTTGTAGGGCGCTTCTGTTGTAGGACGCTTCTGTTGTAGGACGCTTCTGTTGTAGGGCGCTTCTGTTGTAGGACGCTTCTGTTGTAGGACGCTTCTGTTGTAGGACGCTTCTGTTGTAGGACGCTACTGTTGTAGGACGCAACTGTTGTAGGACGCTACTGTTGTAGGACGCTTCTGTTGTAGGACGCTACTGTTGTAGAACGCTACTGTTGTAGGACGCTACTGTTGTAGGACGCTTCTGTTGTAGGACGCTACTGTTGTAGGACGCTACTGTTGTAGGACGCTACTGTTGTAGGACGCTTCTGTTGTAGGTCGCTACTGTTGTAGGACGCTGCTGTTGTAGGACGCTTCTGTTGTAGGACGCTTCTGTTGTAGGTCGCTACTGTTGTAGGGCGCTTCTGTTGTAGGACGCTACTGTTGTAGGACGCTACTGTTGTAGGACGCTTCTGTTGTAGGACGCTACTGTTGTAGGACGCTACTGTTGTAGGACGCTACTGTTGTAGGACGCTTCTGTTGTAGGACGCTACTGTTGTAGGACGCTTCTGTTGTAGGACGCTACTGTTGTAGGATGCTACTGTTGTAGGACTGGGCTGTAACGGACAAAGCAAGACCGTCAGCTCTGAGGCGGAAATACATAAAACTAAATTTATGTCTGAACGCTGACCTGAAATTACCGGACCTGGCAGCACCTGTCAGCGTGAGAGGCATGCTATTCAGAGTGCAGGCAGCACCTTATCTCAGAGCGTGAGAGACATGCTATTCAGAGTGCAGGCAGCACCTTATGTCTCAGCGTGAGAGACATGCTATTCAGAGTGCAGGCAGCACCTTATGTCTCAGCGTGAGAGACATGTTATTCAGAGTGCAGGCAGCATCACGTCGTTTCACAGAGAATGATCTCGACAATTATCAACTTAATGCTGATTAAGTACCAGATTTTGGCTCATGAACTCACTTACAAGTGTAACTTGGAAGCTAATTCGTGTGCGGATACACTTATTATTTACCTACCTCCTTCATCTCTTTATTAAGTTATTTACTTAGCTGCTGATGACTGTTAAACTTACACTTACGTCATGTTTGCTCAGCTCTTCCAAACTCTTACAGCATCCGCGCACTTGCTATCTCATGCGCCGTCTTATGCACTTAACCTTCATGCACTCGGGAGGATTCAAGGGCGAGTGCGACCAGACCAATGTGATATCATATTTCAATTATTTCTTCAACACAGATATTCAATAAAGATAACTGGTATATATCTGTGTCTGTTGGGAGTTGATGAAGTCAGTGTTGGTACTGACCTGTTTATATATATATATATATATATATATATATATATATATATATATATATATATATATATATATATATATATATATATATATATATATATCTTTTTTGTGTAATGACATTTTCAAATAAAGTTAGATATATATACACACATACCAAAATAATAAGGGAGGTAGGAGAAGAAAATATCAAAGTGTTCAGTGAGGATCCACAAGGTCTTCTCTGTGTACTCTTTATTTTCTTCTGCGAGGCTATGGGTCCCTACACTTGCACCAGAGGTGGTACCCCTTCTAGGTTTAAATATATATATATATATATATATATATATATATATATATATATATATATATATATATATCACTAAGAACTCTTTGACCCGGCCAGGATTCGAACCCATGCCGTCCAGGATCACCCCTAAACGTACACAGTACCGTGACCACCGCACCAATGATCGTCATAACGATCATTGGTGCGGTGGTCACGGTACTGTGTACGTTTAGGGGTGATCCTGGACGGCATGGGTTCGAATCCTGGCCGGGTCAAAGAGTTCTTAGTGATATATGGCTTGCGCGTTCATGCAGCTTTCTCACATATATATATATATATATATATATATATATTTGTTGAATGAAAGTGATTGTACACTTGTTGTGGTGAGTCTATGAACAACAATATTGTCAACAATTAATTTGCAAGTGTCTTTAATGTGTGTTATAATTGGGTAGTTACAACTGTTGTTCAGTTCCTGTCTTTGTTTACAGTCATGATGTATTTACAACTATTTGCTACAGTCTTAGTTCACTTATAATGCCTGTAACATTTCGGGCTTATGATTGTTGTAATTTATTTAACGAGGCCACAAGCTGTAGTTTAGTTGTTAAATATATATACGAATTAATGTGTTATAACTGCGTGTATTTTTTTAAGATAACGTTTCACACTATTAATTGTGAGTTGCAGAGGGAACATTGCAACTCACAAACATTGCACAATTGGTACAAGTGGTAGTTAGTCCCTGTGACCCAAGGGTACCATGGTACAAGTGGTAGTTAGTCCCTGTGACTCAAGGGTACCATGGTACTAGTGGTAGTTAGTCCCTGTGACTCAAGGGTACCATGGTATAAGTGGTAGTTAGTCCCTGTGACTCAAGGGTACCATGGTACTAGTGGTAGTTAGTCCCTGTGACTCAAGGGTACCATGGTATAAGTGGTAGTTAGTCCCTGTGACTCAAGGGTACCATGGTACTAGTGGTAGTTAGTCCCTGTGACTCAAGGGTACCATGGTATAAGTGGTAGTTAGTCCCTGTGACCCAAGGGTACCATGGTACTAGTGGTAGTTAGCCCCTGTGACTCAAGGGTACCATGGTATAAGTGGTAGTTAGTCCCTGTGACCCAAGGGTACCATGGTATAAGTGGTAGTTAGTCCCTGTGACTCAAGGGTACCATGGTACTAGTGGTAGTTAGTCCCTTGTGACTCAAGGGTACCATGGTACAAGTGGTAGTTAGTCCCTGTGACTCAAGGGTACCATGGTACTAGTGGTAGTTAGTCCCTTGTGACCCAAGGGTACCATGGTATAAGTGGTAGTTAGTCCCTGTGACCCAAGGGTACCATGGTATAAGTGGTAGTTAGTCCCTGTGACCCAAGGGTACCATGGTATAAGTGGTAGTTAGTCCCTGTGACCCAAGGGTACCATGGTATAAGTGGTAGTTAGTCCCTGTGACTCAAGGGTACCATGGTACTAGTGGTAGTTAGTCCCTGTGACTCAAGGGTACCATGGTACTAGTGGTAGTTAGTCCCTGTGACTCAAGGGTACCATGGTACTAGTGGTAGTTAGTCCCTGTGACCCAAGGGTACCATGGTATAAGTGGTAGTTAGTCCCTGTGACCTAAGAAACAGGCCAAACAAGGACCCCAATAGTGACAATATTCACTGTCTCCCTACAGCATCACTACATCCAATATTCTTGTCTACAGCAGCAATACAGCTGCTGCAGCTGTCTGCATGTTTACTTGATGTTGTAGTCCAACTACAATTTGTTGCATGGTTGTAGTTCAGCTGTATCAGTTTTATATATCAATAGCTTTGTTTAACTGGTGATTTTGAACAGAACTGGAATCCTTAATCACCGTGGAGCCGTTAATTAGCTGAGTGGACAGCGCCTCATATTCCTAGTCCTGAGGTTCCGGGTTCGATCCCCGGTGGAGGCGGAAACAAAATGAACAGAGCTTCTTCCACCCTGATGCATCTGTTCACCTAGCAGTAAATAGGTACCTGGGAGTTAGACAGATGCTACGGGCTGCTTACTGGGGGTGTGTAAAAAAAAGAGGAGGCCTGGTCGAGGACCGGGCCGCGGGGACGCTAAGCCCCGAAATCATCTCAAGATAACCTCAAGATAACCTCAAGATAACGGTTGCATCGTCTATCGGGTAGCTGTTTAAAGCCAATGTCTATCTATACTTTAAATAATAATTCGATTTTCACATTAATTTTTTCATACTATTTATATATAAAAAGCAAAACATTTTTTTTCTAAATACACTGAACTAAAATCTAAAACAATGTAGCGAAACTTTACATTGAGACTAGACTTCAATCGTAAGTGATCTTTCACCTGTAAGACTTTCATGAAATTTTGTAAATAAATTAAACATACACAATCATCTTACTGTATTAGCAGAGTCTTACAGCTTCCTGTAAACGCGCCCAATTGTAACGATGGTTCCTGATTGTCCGCGTTCGTTATTGTGATTCTTCTGTACCTCCTGATTTCGGCTGACCCTTCTGTTATCTATTGCACCTGTTATCTTGCTGTAATTATCGCTAATTGCTGTATCTACTATTATTTGTTGTACCTGTTGTTATATACTGTTATATACCTGCTGATATCACCCGTATCTTTCGTTATCTGCTGTACCTTCCGTTATCTGTTATCATTGTCAGCTGTATCTGTTGTTAGCTACTGGACCTACTACTGTTTGCTGTATCTACCGTTATCTGTTAAATCTGTCGTTATTTCCTGTATCTTCACGTTTCTGTTGTACCATTATACCGTTATATGCTGTACCAGCCGTTGTCAACGGTGTTAAACGGTACACATTGTGAGCATTGTCTTTGTGTAGAGGTAAGAAAGTGTTTCAACAGGTTCTAATACCCCCTCCCCCCACACACACACTCTAGTACCCACACACTCTAGTACCCACACACACTCTCTAGTACCCACACACACTCTAGTACCCACACACACACTCTAGTACCCACACACACTCTAGTACCCACACACACACACTCTAGTACCCACACACACACTCTAGTACCCACACACACTCTAGTACCCACACACACACTCTAGTACCCACACACACACTCTAGTTCCCACACACACACACTCTAGTACCCACACACACACTCTAGTACCCACACACACACACTCTAGTACCCACACACACACTCTAGTACCCACACACACACACTCTAGTACCCACACACACACTCTAGTACCCACACACACACTCTAGTACCCACACACACTCTAGTACCCACACACACACACTCTAGTACCCACACACACACTCTAGTACCCACACACACACTCTAGTACACCCCCCATACTCTCTACCCTCCCAGCTACTACCGTTGCTCACAGTAACGGTCAACGGGCATTGTATAAACGGTGGAGTGGAAGTGTTGGCTGGGTGGAGGTGATCCACCTAGCAGCCACTGGAGGTGTTCCCACAGGTGGGTAATTATCAGGCTCAGGTAACGCCCCGTACAACGGTAGTAACGCTCTCAGCTTGAACGCGTTGCCACTCTCCACCTGTATCAGGATATTGGTCAAATACCAACCAAGATTTATTGTATTTTTTTCGTTTTAATCGCTTGAAAAATCGGCAGATCTCTGAGCAGAAGAACTATTACTTGATGTATTAGAGTACAAAATTGAGTTGACCAGACCACACACTAGAAGGTGAAGGGACGACGACGTTTCGGTCCGCCCTGGACCATTCTCACGTCGATTGTGAGAACGAGAATGGTCGCAATTGACTTGAGAATGGTCCAGGACGGACCGAAACGTCGTCGTCCCTTCACTTTTTAGTGTATGGTTTGGTCAACACACTTTTAAACTGATTGGCAGCTGAGAGACCGGACCAAAGAGCCAAAGCTCAGTCCCCGCAAGCATAACTAGGCGACTACATATTTGCATGTAGGTGTATGTACGTGTGAACACATACGGTGTGAGAAACTGATGGATGTAAATAATAGAGAAGTGTTACATTTGACTTACAAAGTTGCCGTGGCAGAACACTTGAGCAAGAACAACTAATAATTTCAACCTCATAATTCAAGTTCAGACTACACACACACAGCTAACCTGCAGATTGTTTATTTAAAACAATTGTTCCTGCATTGTTAGTTTTGTTTATATATTCCTACTATTGATATATATATATATTATATATATATATATATATATATATATATATATATATATATATATATATATATATTCTACCAACTGAGCAACAAGGATCCCACAATAGGAAGGATTCCAGAGACACCTATCTGCTATCCAACTGTAACTTTAAGCCTTCTATGAGATACCACTTTGGCATGAAGGTGATCAGATGAGCCATGTCCTAGTCATATAAATTACCAACCACTTTGCCATGGATAATAACAATACAATTCCCATTGACCATAGTAACCTCGAACCCCATACCATAAAAGCAGCAGCCTGCAGCTCTACCAACTGAGCCACCAACAGAGCTTAAGCTTGTTAATTGCTGTATGAGAGCGCCAACAGAGGCGCTCCTTGTGTATCGCAGCTTCACGGAGCTCCGTTTAAGCTCCTATTTCTCGGAGCTTACGGTACGGCTTTTAGGCGCTTGTTTATGTCGTTTCGGATGTCAATAATATTTTCTTACTGTTCGGTACGGTAAGGCACTTACTTGCTCCTTGTTGGGTCGGCCAGCGATCGTCAATGGCCTCTTGTGGTTGAACATCATTCTTTCACTCCATCTTCATATCCCATCTCCTTGTCCTTTTATCCCAGCTCCTTGTCCGCATATCCCAGTTCCTTGTCCGCATATCCCTGTTTCTTGTCCTCATATCTCAGTTCCTTGTCCTCATATCCCAGTTCCTTGTCCTCGCATCTCAGTTCCTTGTCCTCGTACCCTAGTTCCTGTCCTCATATCCCCGTTCCTTGTTCTCGTATTCCAGTTCCTTGTCCTCATATCCCAGCTCCTAGTCCCCATATCCCAGCTCCCCTTCCTCATAGCAATGTATGTACTCTATATGTACTCTGTACTACATACTACCATTCCTTTCTCCCCGTCCCACCCCAAATCGCATAACACCTTGACCCTTTTCTAAGGGCTATATAGTCGTAATGGCTTGGTCGCTTTGCCCTATAATTCTCTTCCCTCCCTTTAAAAAATATTTACTATTTTTATTTGTTATCTGTGATAATATTTCATTTCTATTTATCTATTTGCCACCTGAAAATACTGCTCTTTCTCGTCTTTCCTGTTTTTTCTTTGTCTTCTTTGTCTATTTCTCTATTTTTCTCCTCTGTTTATCCATTCTTTATCCCCCTTCCCTCTTTTACACCCTGGAGTCAGTGTTTGAGGACTGGAGCACCTGTCAGTCGTCCCGCGGACCTGGTCGTTCATTGCCTGCTTTGTTGGAGGTCGTCTACCTCCTGAGTGTGGAGGAGGTCGTCTACCCCAGGCACTTGACGAGTGGGGGGTCGTCTACCCCTGGCACTTGACGAGTGGGAGGTCGTCTACCTCAGGTACTTGACGAGTGGGGGTCGTCTACCCCAGGCACTTGACGAGTGGGAGGTCGTCTACCCCAGGCACTTGACGAGTGGGGGTCGTCTACCCCAGGCACTTGACGAGTGGGGGGTCGTCTACCCCAGGCACTTGACGAGTGGGGGGTCGTCTACCCCAGGCACTTGACGAGTGGGGGGTCGTCTACCCCAGGCACTTGACGAGTGGGGGGTCGTCTACCCCAGGCACTTGACGAGTGGGAGGTCGTCTACCCCAGGCACTTGACGAGTGGGGGGTCGTCTACCCCCAGCACTTGACGAGTGGGGGGTCGTCTACCCCAGGTACTTGACGAGTGGGAGGTCGTCTACCCCAGGTACTTGACGAGTGGGGTGTCGTCTACCCCAGGCACTGACGAGTGGGAGGTCGTCTACCCTAGGCACTTGACGAGTGGGGGGTCGTCTACCCCAGGCACTTGACGAGTGGGGGGTCGTCTACCCCAGGCACTTGACGAGTGGGGGGTCGTTACTATGATGGTCCCCCCCCCCCGAGACCCCAGGAGACGATGGGGGGGGAACAACATTAACGGGTAAAAGGCCCTCGATTCAATGATCTTTGGTTCTTATTGTCTAATCTAAATTTCCGTCACGATTCATAGCATCTTTTAGGCAAGGAACCTCGCTATAGACAGACCTCGTTATCCTGCGTGGATAGGAGTGGATTGTTATCCCTCAGTGTCGAGAGTTACTACCGTTAAGGGTCGGTTCTGGGCTGGTGGTTGCTTGGAGGGTGGGAATTATCAGGGGGAAAGCGCCAAGCCATTACGGCTATATAACACCTAGAAGGGGTCAGGATAAGGATTTGGGATGGGACGGGGGGGCTGGAATGGTGCCCTATCACTTGGACAGGTCGGGTATTGAACGCTGACCTGCATGAAGCGAGCCAGTCGTTCTACCGTCCACCCCAAGTGGTTGGGCCATTAACTACATCGTAAACAAGAGCGGAATTAGGAGCGACTGCTATTAACTCCATCTGGTGGCTTGAGTCTATAGTGTTGGGGAGCCGGTCGGCCGAGTGGACAGCACGCTGGACTTGTGATCCTGTGGTCCTGGTTTCGATCCCAGGCGCCGGAGAAACAATGGGCAGAGTTTCTTTCACCCTATGCCCCTGTTACCTAGCAGTAAAATAGGTACCTGGGTGTTAGTCAGCTGTCACGGCGGCTGCTCCTGGGGGTGGAGGCCTGGTCGAGGACCGGGCCGCGGGGACACTAAAGCCCCGAAATCATCTCAAGATAACCTCAAGATAACGTTCCCGCCTAGTTGTATACGCGTGGGATGAGCCACGGTTCTTAGGCCCCGCCTCTCGCCTCATAATTATCGACTGTTTGTATGAGTTCCAGAGCCTTTTGGGCTCTGTCGTATCGACATTTAAGGCTGTGTATAGAGTCGGCCTCCACCACTTCACTTATTTGTGCTTTCCAGTTGATCACTACTGACACTGACACATTCTTTCTAATGTCTCTGTGGCTCGTTGGAGTTTCCAGTTTCCATTCATTCCTCTTTATGTACTACCTTGACTAAATAGTATGTCCTTGTCTACCCTGTCTGTTCTCCCCCTTTGGTACCTGCTATGTGGTAATCATGTCTCTCCCGTCTCTTCTGTCTTCCAGTGACGTGAGGTTTAACAACTGTCGTTTTTACTTGTAGCTCATTCCTCTCGAATTTAGAATTAGTCTGGTGACATATCTCTGAACTTTCTCCAGCTTCGTTTTATGTTGAACGAGATAAGGACTCCAGGCTGGTGCCGCATATTCCAGAACTGTTCTAACAATCATTATACAAGATCCAGACTCACTCTAGTTAAGATTCTTAAAAGCAGTTCTTATATTAGTCAACCTTATGTATATAGCTAAATATATTTTTTTGGAGTGAGCTGCTAGTGTCAGGTTAGGGGTAATTATACTTCCTAAGTCGTCTCGCGTGACCACTTGCAGTGGACGGTCTCGCTTCATGCAGGTCGGCATTCAATCCCCGACCGTCCAAGTGGTTGGGCACCATTCCTTCCTCCCGTCCCATCCCAAATCCTTATCCTGACCCCTTCCAAGTGCTATATATAGTAGTAATGGCTTGGCGCTTTCCCTGATGTTTCCCTCCCTCCCAAGTCATCTCTCTTCTCTGGTGAGTCCAACAGGATTTTCTTTCCTCTTGTGATGCCTCGTGTCCAGCCTCCAATTCCCCGTGCCCAGCTTCATTACCTTGCACTTGCTGGACTTGAACTCTAGTAACCATTTGAGGAACCATACTTCCATTTTGTCCAGGTTCTCCAGTCGTTTCATGCAGTCTTCCATAGTATTTTTCTCCTGATAACTTTTGCATCGTCAGCGAACACTGAGAGGAAGAAATCTAGCCCTTCTTAGATTCTCCACAGAGATTAAGAGCAGAACACTGACTCTACTATAGCGGAACTATAGTACTGACTATAGGAACTTTAGTACTGACTATGGGAACTATAGTACTGACTATAGGAACTTTAGTACTCTCAGTACTGACCCTGGTGGACCGCGGCTGGCAGCATCACTGAGACTCTCTCACTACTCCTGTTTCCTCGCTGAAACAATCCTTTATCCGCTGGGAACCTTCCCTATCACTCCTTCCTGTGTCTTTATTCTGTGTACGAGTCTCCCTTTGTGGTCGAGACGGACAGGACCAGGGACGGGCAGGAACAGTGAGGGACAGGACCAGGGACGGACAGGAACAGGGAAGGACAGGACAAGGGACGGACAGGAACAGGGACGGGCAGGACCAGAAGGACAGGACCAGGGACGGGCAGGACCAGGGACGGGCAGGAACAGGGAGGGACAGGACTAGGGACGGGCAGGAACAGGGAGGGACAGGACCAGGGACGGGCAGTGGCTAAAATAATCATGGCCTCCGTCCGGATGGTCGGAGTAGGGACGAGAGGACGTAAATAACAGTAACTTCGGGTGGGGGACGAGCGGGGCCATGGACCGGATGGGACGGGACATGGAGGGGCGTGGCATGGTGGGAGGGGCGTGGCATGGGCGGGAGGGGGCGTGGCACGAGGCTCAAAGGAAAGCAGAATGCCAGGAGTCGGGGTCATATCGAGTCGCCATTTTTTGCGTCGTGTCTTAACGTGAACAGAAATCTGCATTTTAGCATTTAACGGCCAAGGTAACGATGGTGGTGGGCGGGAGTGTGGCGCCACGCGCCTTACCACACTGCTATGATGAACCTGCGTGGTATATCACACTAACACTCTGCCTCACTCTCGTCAGATATACCAGCATGTGAATGCTGATATAACCCTAATACCACAAGCAGCCGCCTAGCGTCCTATCCTCTCATTGAACCTCCGCAAACAGTTACTCTGACCAATGTTTGGTTCAGGAATAATTTTGAAGCAAGATTCTGGGGCCAGATTCACGAAGCAGTTACGCAAGTACTTACGAACGTGTACATCTTTCCTCAATCATTGACGCTTTGCTACATTTATTAAAGAGTTTACAAGCATGAAAACTTGCCAATAAACTGTTGTTATTGTTATAAACAGCCTCCTGGTGCTTCGGAGCTCATTAACTGTTTAATAATTGTAAACAAAGCCGCCAAAGATTGAGAAAAGATGGACAGTTCGTAAGTGCTTCGTAACTGCTTCGTGAATCTGGCCTCTGGTGTCTATTATTCTACTGAATGTTATTTTTTTATCTTGCCACTGTGAGGGTGGATGGTGGTCGTTCCTTACCCTGTCGTGGTGAGACGTGTCGTTTTAACGAAGGTGGTGCTTCACGCAGGCAGCCGGAAATCACTGTATTCACTATCTGACGTGTTGGCGCAGTGGGTTTGTACTCTCGCCTTGCGAGTGAAAGACTTGGCCCGAAACCCCCTTGAAGGGTGGGAGGTCTGGGCACAGTTCCTTCATCTTAGGCACATGGTTGTAAAACTAGTTGCTGGATCATGTTCTTGGGGGGGGGGGCAACATTATTTTAATTAGCACAAATACAGAACGTACCACCTCTAGATTCATCAACAGTTATGCAACTACTTGCGAACCTATACATCTTCTCCAAAATATTTGCGACTTTGTTATATTTATTGATCAGTTTACTCATTATTTTACACACTCACATGTTATTTCTGATATAAATGTCCTCCTTAACCTGCTAGACTCGTACACTCTCTAATAAATGTTGGTTAAGTTAGGCTAGGTTAGGTTAGTTGTTAGGTTAGGTTAGGTTACTTTCGAAAGGGTGCGTTAGGCTAGGTTAGGTTGCATAAGGTTAGATTTGGTTAGGTTAGGTTAGGTTACGTAGGGTTAGGTTAGGTTAGAGTTACTTAAGGTTAGGTTAGGCTAGGTTAGGTTACGTAAGGTTAGGTTAGGTTAGTTTTCGAAAGGGTGCGTTAGGCTAGGTTTAGGTTGCATAAGGTTAGATTTGGTTAGGTTAGTTAGAGTTACGTAAGGTTAGGTTAGGCTAGTTAGGTTACGTAAGGTTAGGTTAAGTTAGCTCGGGTTAGACAGTTCAGGGTTCGATAGAAGAGTGAAGCTAAAATCATAATTTAACATGAAAAATCTTGCTCTACGGATAATTGTTATGCTGCTATAATTGCTGTGAATAACGATATCACTTTCTGTGATCAACGTTGTAACTGCTGTGATTAATACCCTGACTGCCGTGATCAACGCCCCTAACTGCCGTGATCAACGCCCCTAACTGCCGTGATCAACGCCCCTAACTGCCATCATCAACGCCCCTAACTGCCGTCATCAACGCCCCTAACTGCCGTCATCAACGCCCCTAACTGCCGTCATCAACGCCCCTAACTGCCGTCATCAACGCCCCTAACTGCCGTCATCAACGCCCCTAACTGCCGTCATCAACGCCCCTAACTGCCGTCATCAACGCCCCTAATGCCGTCATCAACGCCCCTAACTGCCGTGATCAACGCCCTAACTGCCGTGATCAACGCCCCTAACTGCCGTCATCAACGCCCCTAACTGCCGTCATCAACGCCCCCTACTGCCGTCATCAACGCCCCTAACTGCCGTCATCAACGCCCCTAACTGCCGTCATCAACGCCCCTAACTGCCGTCATCAACGCCCCTAACTGCGTCATCAACGCCCCTAACTGCCGTCATCAACGCCCCTAACTGCCGTCATCAACGCTCCTAACTGCCCGTCATCAACGCCCCTAACTGCCGTCATCAACGCCCCTAACTGCCGTGATCAACGCCCCCTAACTGCCGT
>WNGS01165503.1:5255749-5277752 GCA_020271785.1 Procambarus virginalis | reverse complement strand
GGACGAACATGGGCTGGTCGGTGACCCAAGAATTTTAGAGGGAACAGTGTGGCACTGTCACATACTATGAATGATTTTGCTACTGCCCCACCGGCTATATCTCACTAAATATACCACAAAATTTAGAAGATTCAAAACTAATTTGCCTTACATTAATATAAAATATCATGCACTGATCTCAAGAAAATTAAAAAAAAAATTCTAATCACGCTCTGACAATAGTCGCAGAGACCATAGTCGCAGAAATCAAACTTTTCTCGGCTGCCAATGCATTATCAAGTATGGATGCTGGTAACATCCTTTAACCCAGATGGTTTAGTGATCACAGACAAGTAACGGGATTAAGACACATGTCTTAACATAGTCATCATAACGAAGAAAACGTGTCTAATATCTCTTTAACTCTTTGTTTAACTCTTTGTGTGGAGTTAAACTTATCGTGATGCACTCATTTCTCTCCACTGAGTGCACGTCGATCTCCCGTCAGAGTGCACAGCATTTTCCCACCAGAGTGCAACTCACTCTCCTCGTTATGTGCCCTTATCTCCTTCCTACCTACATGAACCTCTCCCTCCCACCCATCAGAGTGCACGTCTGTCACTCACCGGCCAGAGTGCATCTCTTCGACAAGGCTGCACTTCTGTCCATCCCGAGTGTATGTTTACCGCCCTCGTGAAGCACATATCTAGAGCTTTAATACATTGTTCCATAAGTCCTTATCTAGTGCTGTGATATATTGTTCCATGTCCTTATCTAGAGCTGTGATACATTGTTCAATAAGTCCTTNGACGCTTCTGTTGTAGGACGCTTCTGTTTGTAGGACGCTACTGTTGTAGGACGCTTCTGTTGTAGGGCGCTTCTGTTGTAGGACGCTACTGTTTGTAGGGCGCTTCTGTTGTAGGACGCTTCTGTTGTAGGGCGCTTCTGTTGTGTAGGACGCTTCTGTTGTAGACGCTACTGTTGTAGGACGCAACTGTTGTAGGACGCTACTGTTGTAGGACGCTTCTGTTGTAGGACGCTACTGTTGTAGGACGCTACTGTTGTAGACGCCTTCTGTTGTAGGCGCTTCTGTTGTAGGACGCTTCTGTTGTAGGACGCTACTGTTGTAGGACGCTTCTGCTGTAGGGCGCTTCTGTTGTAGGGCCTTTCTGTTGTAGGACGCTACTGTTGTAGGACGCTACTGTTGTAGGTGCTTCTGTTTGTAGACGCTTCTGTTGTAGGGTGCTTCTGTTGTAGGACGCTACTGTTGTAGGACGCTACTGTTGTAGACGCTTCTGTTGTAGGGCGCTTCTGTTGTAGGGCGCTTCTGTTGTAGGACGCTTCTGTTGTAGGGCGCTTCTGTTGTAGGACGCTACTGTTGTAGGACGCTTCTGTTGTAGGACGCTTCTGTTGTAGGGCGCTTCTGTTGTAGGACGCTACTGTTGTAGACGCTTCTGTTGTAGGACGCTTCTGTTGTAGGACGCTACTGTTGTAGGACGCTACTGTTTGTAGGACGCTTCTGTTGTAGGACGCTACTGTTGTAGACGCTACTGTTGTAGGACGCTTCTGTTGTAGGCGCTTCTGTTGTAGGGCGCTTCTGTTGTAGGGCGCTACTGTTGTAGGACGCTACTGTTGTAGGACGCTTCTGTTGTAGACGCTACTGTTGTAGGACGCTACTGTTGTAGGACGCTTCTGTTGTAGGACGCTACTGTTGTAGGACGCTTCTGTTGTAGGACGCTACTGTTGTAGGACGCTTCTGTTGTAGGGTGCTTCTGTTTAGGACGCTACTGTTGTAGGACGCTTCTGTTGTAGGACGCTTCTGTTGTAGGGCGCTTCTGTTGTAGGACGCTTCTGTTTTAGGACGCTACTGTTGTAGGACGCTTCTGTTGTAGGACGCTACTGTTGTGGACGCTACTGTTGTAGGACGCTACTGTGTAGGACGCTACTGTTGTAGGACGCTTCTGTTGTAGGACGCTACTGTTGTAGGACGCTTCTGTTGTAGGACGCTACTGTTTAGGACGCTTCTGTTGTAGGACCTTCTGTTGTGGACGCTACTGTTGTAGGACGCTACTGTTGTAGGACGCTTCTGTTGTAGGGCGCTTCTGTTGTAGGGCGCTTCTGTTGTAGGCGCTACTGTTGTAGGACGCTACTGTTGTAGGACGCTTCTGTTGTAGGACGCTACTGTTGTAGGACGCTACTGTTGTAGGACGCTTCTGTTGTAGGACGCTACTGTTGTAGGACGCTTCTGTTGTAGACGCTACTGTTGTAGGACGCTTCTTCTGTTGTAGGGTGCTTCTGTTGTAGGACGCTACTGTTGTAGGACCTCTGTTGTAGGACGCTTCTGTTGTAGGGCGCTTCTGTTGTAGGACGCTTCTGTTGTAGGACGCTACTGTTGTAGGACGCTTCTGTTGTAGGACGCTACTGTTGTAGGACGCTACTGTTGTAGGACGCTACTGTTGTAGGACGCTACTGTTGTAGCGCTTCTGTTGTAGGACGCTACTGTTGTGGACGCTTCTGTTGTAGGACGCTACTGTTTTAGGGACTCTGTTGTTAGTGTAGACGCTTCTTTTTATGTTGTAGGACGCTACTGTTGTAGGACGCTTCTGTTGTAGGGTGCTTCTGTTGTAGGACGCTACTGTTGTAGGACGCTTCTGTTGTAGAACGCTTCTGTTGTAGGGCGCTTCTGTTGTAGGACGCTTCTGTTGTAGGGCGCTTCTGTTGTAGGACGCTTCTGTTGTAGGACGCTTCTGTTGTAGGGCGCTTCTGTTGTAGGACGCTTCTGTTGTAGGACGCTTCTGTTGTAGGACGCTTCTGTTGTAGGACGCTACTGTTGTAGGACGCAACTGTTGTAGGACGCTACTGTTGTAGGACGCTTCTGTTGTAGGACGCTACTGTTGTAAACGCTACTGTTGTAGGACGCTACTGTTGTAGGACGCTTCTGTTTGTAGGACGCTACTGTTGTAGGACGCTACTGTTGTAGGACGCTACTGTTGTAGGACGCTTCTGTTGTAGGTCGCTACTGTTGTAGGACGCTGCTGTTGTAGGACGCTTCTGTTGTAGGACGCTTCTGTTGTAGGTCGCTACTGTTGTAGGGCGCTTCTGTTGTAGGACGCTACTGTTGTAGGACGCTACTGTTGTAGGACGCTTCTGTTGTAGACGCTACTGTTGTAGGACGCTACTGTTGTAGGACGCTACTGTTGTAGGACGCTTCTGTTGTAGGACGCTACTGTTGTAGGACTTTCTGTTGTAGGACGCTACTGTTGTAGGATGCTACTGTTGTAGGACTGGGCTGTAACGGACAAAGCAAGACCGTCAGCTCTGAGGCGGAAATACATAAAACTAAATTTATGTCTGAACGCTGACCTGAAATTACCGGACCTGGCAGCACCTGTCAGCGTGAGAGGCATGCTATTCAGAGTGCAGGCAGCACCTTATCTCAGAGCGTGAGAGACATGCTATTCAGAGTGCAGGCAGCACCTTATGTCTCAGCGTGAGAGACATGCTATTCAGAGTGCAGGCAGCACCTTATTCTCAGCGTGAGAGACATGTTATTCAGAGTGCAGGCAGCATCACGTCGTTTCACAGAGAATGATCTCGACAATTATCAACTTAATGCTGATTAAGTACCAGATTTTGGCTCATGAACTCACTTACAAGTGTAACTTGGAAGCTAATTCGTGTGCGGATACACTTATTATTTACCACCCTCCTTCATCTCTTTATTAAGTTATTTACTTAGCTGCTGATGACTGTTAAACTTACACTTACGTCATGTTTGCTCAGCTCTTCCAAACTCTTACAGCATCCGCGCACTTGCTATCTCATGCGCCGTCTTATGCACTTAACCTTCATGCACTCGGAGGATTCAAGGGCGAGTGCGACCAGACCAATGTGATATCATATTTCAATTATTTCTTCAACACAGATATTCAATAAAGATAACTGGTATATATCTGTGTCTGTTGGGAGTTGATGAAGTCGTGTTGGTACTGACCTGTTTATATATATTATATATATATATATATATATATATATATATATATATATATATATATATATATATATATATATATATATATCTTTTTTGTGTAATGACATTTTCAAATAAAGTTAGATATATATACACACATACCAAAATAAGGGGAGGTAGGAGAAGAAAATATCAAAGTGTTCAGTGAGGATCCACAAGTCTTCTCTGTGTACTCTTTATTTTCTTCTGCGAGGCTATGGGTCCCTACACTTGCACCAGAGGTGGTACCCCTTCTAGGTTTAAAATATATATATATATATATATATATATATATTATAATTATATATATATATATATATATCACTAAGAACTCTTTGACCCGGCCAGGATTCGAACCCATGCCGTCCAGGATCACCCCTAAACGTACACAGTACCGTGACCACCGCACCAATGATCGTCATAACGATCATTGGTGCGGTGGTCACGGTACTGTGTACGTTTAGGGGTGATCCTGGACGGCATGGGTTCGAATCCTGGCCGGGTCAAAGAGTTCTTAGTGTATATGGCTTGCGCGTTCATGCAGCTTTCTCACATATATATATATATATATATCTATATATATATATATATATATATATATATTATATATATATATTGTATTTGTTGAATGAAAGTGATTGTACACTTGTTGTGGTGAGTCTATGAACAACAATATTGTCAACAATTAATTTGCAAGTGTCTTTAATGTGTGTTATAATTGGGTAGTTACAACTGTTGTTCAGTTCCTGTCTTTGTTTACAGTCATGATGTATTTACAACTATTTGCTACAGTCTTAGTTCACTTATAATGCCTGTAACATTTCGGGCTTATGATTGTTGTAATTTATTTAACGAGGCCACAAGCTGTAGTTTAGTTGTTAAATATATATACGAATTAATGTGTTATAACTGCGTGTATTTTTTTAAGATAACGTTTCACACTATTAATTGTGAGTTGCAGAGGGAACATTGCAACTCACAAACATTGCACAATTGGTACAAGTGGTAGTTAGTCCCTGTGACCCAAGGGTACCATGGTACAAGTGGTAGTTAGTCCCTGTGACTCAAGGGTACCATGGTACTAGTGGTAGTTAGTCCCTGTGACTCAAGGGTACCATGGTATAAGTGGTAGTTAGTCCCTGTGACTCAAGGGTACCATGGTACTAGTGGTAGTTAGTCCCTGTGACTCAAGGGTACCATGGTATAAGTGGTAGTTAGTCCCTGTGACTCAAGGGTACCATGGTACTAGTGGTAGTTAGTCCCTGTGACTCAAGGGTACCATGGTATAAGTGGTAGTTAGTCCCTGTGACCCAAGGGTACCATGGTACTAGTGGTAGTTACCCCTGTGACTCAAGGGTACCATGGTATAAGTGGTAGTTAGTCCCTGTGACCCAGGGTACCATGGTATAAGTGGTAGTTAGTCCCTGTGACTCAAGGGTACCATGGTACTAGTGGTAGTTAGTCCCTTGTGACTCAAGGGTACCATGGTACAAGTGGTAGTTAGTCCCTGTGACTCAAGGGTACCATGGTACTAGTGGTAGTTAGTCCCTGTGACCCAAGGTACCATGGTATAAGTGGTAGTTAGTCCCTGTGACCCAAGGGTACCATGGTATAAGTGGTAGTTAGTCCCTGTGACCCAAGGGTACCATGGTATAAGTGGTAGTTAGTCCCTGTGACCCAAGGGTACCATGGTATAAGTGGTAGTTAGTCCCTGTGACTCAAGGGTACCATGGTACTAGTGGTAGTTAGTCCCTGTGACTCAAGGGTACCATGGTACTAGTGGTAGTTAGTCCCTGTGACTCAAGGGTACCATGGTATAGTGGTAGTTAGTCCCTGTGACCCAAGGGTACCATGGTATAATGTAGTTAGTCCCTGTGACCTAAGAAACAGGCCAAACAGGACCCCAATAGTGACAATATTCACTGTCTCCCTACAGCATCACTACATCCAATATTCTTGTCTACAGCAGCAATACAGCTGCTGCAGCTGTCTGCATGTTTACTTGATGTTGTAGTCCAACTACAATTTGTTGCATGGTTGTAGTTCAGCTGTATCAGTTTTATATATCAATAGCTTTGTTTAACTGGTGATTTTGAACAGAACTGAATCCTTAATCACCGTGGAGCCGTTAATTAGCTGAGTGGACAGCGCCTCATATTCCTAGTCCTGAGGTTCCGGGTTCGATCCCCGTGGAGGCGGAAACAAAATGACAGAGCTTCTTCCACCCTGATGCATCTGTTCACCTAGCAGTAATAGGTACCTGGGAGTTAGACAGATGCTACGGGCTGCTTACTGGGGTGTGTAAAAAAAGAGGAGGCCTGGTCGAGGACCGGGCCGCGGGGACGCTAAGCCCCGAAATCATCTCAAGATAACCTCAAGATAACCTCAAGATAACGGTTGCATCGTCTATCGGGTAGCTGTTTAAAGCCAATGTCTATCTATACTTTAAATAATAATTCGATTTTCACATTAATTTTTCATACTATTTATATATAAAAAGCAAAACATTTTTTTTCTAAATACACTGAACTAAAATCTAAAACAATGTAGCGAAACTTTACATTGAGACTAGACTTCAATCGTAAGTGATCTTTCACCTGTAAGACTTTCATGAAAATTTTGTAAATAAATTAAACATACACAATCATCTTACTGTATTAGCAGAGTCTTACAGCTTCCTGTAAACACGCCCAAATGTAACGATGGTTCCTGATTGTCCGCGTTCGTTATTGTGATTCTTCTGTACCTCCTGATTTCGGCTGACCCTTCTGTTATCTATTGCCCTGTTATTCTTGCTGTAATTATCGCTAATTGCTGTATCTACTATTATTTGTTGTACCTGTTGTTATATACTGTTATATACCTGCTGATATCACCCGTATCTTTCGTTATCTGCTGTACCTTCCGTTATCTGTTATCATTGTCAGCTGTATCTGTTGTTAGCTACTACTGGACCTACTACTGTTTGCTGTATCTACCGTTATCTGTTAAATCTGTCGTTATTTCCTGTATCTTCACGTTTCTGTTGTACCATTATACCGTATATGCTGTACCAGCCGTTGTCAACGGTGTTAAACGATACACATTGTGAGCATTGTCTTTGTGTAGAGGTAAGAAGTGTTTCAACAGGTTCTAATACCCCTCCCCCCACACACACACTCTAGTACCCACACACTCTAGTACCCACACACACTCTCTAGTACCCCCACACACTCTAGTACCCACACACACACTCTAGTACCCACACACACACTCTAGTACCACCCACACACACTCTAGTACCCACACACACACTCTAGTACCCACACACACTCTGTACCCACACACCTAGTACCCACACACACACTCTAGTACCCACACACACACTCTAGTACCCACACACACACTCTAGTACCCACACACACACACACTCAGTACCCACACACACTCTAGTACCCACACACACACACTCTAGTACCCACACACACACACTCTAGTACCCACACACACTCTAGTACCCACACACACTCTAGTACCCACACACACACACTCTAGTACACACACCCTCTACACACACTCTCTACACCCCCCATACTCTCTACCTCTCCAGCTATACCGTTGCTCACAGTAACGGTCAACGGCATTGTATAAACGTGGAGTGGAAGTGTTGGCTGGGTGGAGGTGATCCACCTAGCAGCCACTGGAGGTGTTCCCACAGGTGGGTAATTATCAGGCTCAGGTAACGCCCCGTACAACGGTAGTAACGCTCTCAGCTTGAACGCGTTGCCACTCTCCACCTGTATCAGGATATTGGTCAATACCAACCAAGATTTATTGTATTTTTTTCGTTTTAATCGCTTGAAAAATCGGCAGATCTCTGAGCAGAAGAACTATTACTTGATGTATTAGAGTACAAAATTGAGTTGACCAGACCACACACTAGAAGGTGAAGGGACGACGACGTTTCGGTCCGCCCTGGACCATTCTCACGTCGATTGTGAGAATGAGAATGGTCGCAATTGACTTGAGAATGGTCCAGGACGGACCGAAACGTCGTCGTCCCTTCACTTTTTAGTGTATGGTTTGGTCAACACACTTTTAAACTGATTGGCAGCTGAGAGACCGGACCAAAGAGCCAAAGCTCAGTCCCCGCAAGCATAACTAGGCGACTACATATTTGCATGTAGGTGTATGTACGTGTGAACACATACGGTGTGAGAAACTGATGGATGTAAATAATAGAGAAGTGTTACATTTGACTTACAAGTTGCCGTGGCAGAACACTTGAGCAAGAACAACTAATAATTTCAACCTCATAATTCAAGTTCAGACTACACACACACAGCTAACCTGCAGATTTTTATTTAAAACAATTGTTCCTGCATTGTTAGTTTTGTTTATATATTCCTACTATTGATATATATATATATTATATATATATATATATATATATATATATTATATATAATATATTATATATATATATTCTACCAACTGAGCAACAAGGATCCCACATAGGAAAGGATTCCAGAGACACCTATCTGCTATCCCAACTGTAACTTTAAGCCTTCTATGAGATCCACTTTGGCATGAAGGTGATCAGATGAGCCATGTCCTAGTCATATAAATTACCAACCACTTGCCATGGATACTAACAATACAATTCCCATTGACCATAGTAACCTCGAACCCCATACCATAAAAGCAGCAGCCTGCAGCTCTACCAACTGAGCCACCAACAGAGCTTAAGCTTGTTAATTGCTGTATGAGAGCGCCAACAGAGGCGCTCCTTGTGTATCGCAGCTTCACGGAGCTCCGTTTAAGCTCCTATTTCTCGGAGCTTACGGTACGGCTTTTAGGCGCTTGTTTATGTCGTTTCGGATGTCAATAATATTTTCTTACTGTTCGGTACGGTAAGGCACTTACTTGCTCCTTGTTGGGTCGGCCAGCGATCGTCAATGGCCTCTTGTGGTTGAACATCATTCTTTCACTCCATCTTCATATCCCATCTCCTTGTCCTTTTATCCCAGCTCCGTGTCCGCATATCCCAGTTCCTTGTCCGCATATCCCTGTTTTCTTGTCCTCATATCTCAGTTCCTTGTCCTCATATCCCAGTTCCTTGTCCTCGCATCTCAGTTCCTTTCCTCGTACCCTAGTTCCTTGTCCTCATATCCAGTTCCTTGTCTCGTATTCCAGTTCCTTGTCCTCATATCCCAGCTCCTAGTCCCCATATCCCAGCTCCCCTTCCTCATAGCATGTATGTACTCTATATGTACTCTGTACTACATACTACCATTCCTTTCTCCCGTCCCACCCCAAATCGCATAACACCTTGACCCTTTTCTAAGGGCTATATAGTCGTAATGGCTTGTCGCTTTGCCCTAATAATTCTCTTCCCTCCCTTTAAATATTTACTATTTTTATTTGTTATCTGTGATAATATTTTCATTTCTATATTTATCTATTTGCCACCTGAAAATTACTGCTCTTTCTCGTCTTTCCTGTTTTTTCTTTGTCTTCTTTGTCTATTTCTCTATTTTTCTCCTCTCTGTTTATCCATTCTTTATCCCCCTTCCCTCTTTTAACACCTGGAGTCAGTGTGAGAGGACTGGAGCACCTGTCAGTCGTCCCGCGGACCTGGTCGTTCATTGCCTGCTTTGTTGGAGGTCGTCTACCTCCTGAGTGTGGAGGAGGTCGCTACCTACCCCAGGCACTTGACGAGTGGGGGTCGTCTACCCCTGGCACTTGACGAGTGGGAGGTCGTCTACCTCAGGTACTTGACGAGTGGGGGTCGTCTACCCCAGGCACTTGACGAGTGGGAGTCGTCTACCCCAGGCACTTGACGAGTGGGGGTCGTCTACCCCCAGGCACTTGACGAGTGGGGGTCGTCTACCCCAGGCACTTGACGAGTGGGGGGTCGTCTACCCCAGGCACTTGACGAGTGGGGGTCGTCTACCCCAGGCACTTGACGAGTGGGGGGTCGTCTACCCCAGGCACTTGACGAGTGGGAGGTCGTCTACCCCAGGCACTTGACGAGTGGGGGTCGTCTACCCCAGGCACTTGACGAGTGGGGGGTCGTCTACCCCAGGTACTTGACGAGTGGGAGGTCGTCTACCCCAGGTACTTGACGAGTGGGGTGTCGTCTACCCCAGGCACTGACGAGTGGGAGGTCTCTACCTAGGCACTTGACGAGTGGGGGGTCGTCTACCCCAGGCACTTGACGAGTGGGTGGTCGTCTACCCCAGGCACTTGACGAGTGGGGGGTCGTTACTATGATGGTCCCCCCCCCCCGAGACCCCAGAGACGATGGGGGGGGAACAACATTAACGGGTAAAAGCCCTCGATTCAATGATCTTTGGTTCTTATTGTCTAATCTAAATTTCCGTCACGATTCATAGCATCTTTAGGGCAAGGAACCTCGCTATAGACAGACCTCGTTATCCTGCGTGGTAGGAGTGGATTTTATCCCTCAGTGTCGAGAGTTACTACTACGTTAAGGTCGGTTCTGGGCTGGTGGTTGCTTGGAGGGGGAATTATCAGGGGAAAGCGCCAAGCCATTACGGCTATATAACACCTAGAAGGGGTCAGGATAAGGATTTGGGATGGACGGGGGGCTGGAATGGTGCCCTATCACTTGACAGGTCGGGTATTTGAACGCTGACCTGCATGAAGCGAGCCCGTCGTTCTACCGTCCACCCCAAGTGGTTGGGCCATTAACTCATCGAAACAGAGCGGAATTAGGAGCGACTGCTATTAACTCCATCTGGTGGCTTGAGTCTATAGTGTTGGGGAGCCGGTCGCCGAGTGGACAGCACGCTGGACTTGTGATCCTGTGGTCCTGGGTTCGATCCCAGGCGCCGGCGAGAAACATTGGCAGAGTTTCTTTCACCCTATGCCCCTGTTACCTAGCAGTAAAATAGGTACCTGGGTGTTAGTCAGCTGTCACGGCTGCTTCCTGGGGGTGGAGGCCTGGTCGAGGACCGGCCGCGGGGACACTAAAGCCCCGAAATCATCTCAAGATAACCTCAAGATAACGTTCCCGCCTATTGTATACGCGTGGGAGAAGCCACGGTTCTTAGGCCCCGCCTCTCGCCTCCTAATTATCGACTGTTTGTATGAGTTCCAGAGCCTTTTGGGCTCTGTCGTATCGACATTTAAGGCTGTGTATAGAGTCGTCCTCCACCACTTCACTTATTTTGTGCTTTCCAGTTGATCCTACTGACACTGACACATTCTTTCTAATGTCCTCTGGGCTCGTTGGAGTTTCCAGTTTCCATTCATTCCTCTTTATGTACACCTTGACTAATAGTATGTCCTTGTCTACCCTGTCTGTTCTCCCCCTTTGGTACCTGCTATGTGGTAATCATGTCTCTCCCGTCTCTTCTGTCTTCCAGTGACGTGAGTTTAACAACTGTCGTTTTTACTTGTAGCTCATTCCTCTCGAATTTAGAATTAGTCTGGTGACATATCTCTGAACTTTCTCCAGCTTCGTTTTATGTTGACGAGATAAGGACTCCAGGCTGGTGCCGCATATTCCAGAACTGTTCTAACAATCATTATACAAGATCCAGACTCACTCTAGTTAAGATTCTTAAAAGCAGTTCTTATATTAGTCAACCTTATGTATATAGCTACTATATTTTTTTGGAGTGAGCTGCTAGTGTCAGTTAGGGGTAATTATACTTCCTAAGTCGTCTCGCGTGACCACTTGCAGTGGACGGTCTCGCTTCATGCAGGTCGGCATTCAATCCCCGACCGTCCAAGTGGTTGGGCACCATTCCTTCCTCCCGTCCCATCCCAAATCCTTATCCTGACCCCTTCCAAGTGCTATATATAGTAGTAATGGCTTGGCGCTTTCCCTGATGTTTCCCTCCCTCCCTCCAAGTCATCTTCTCTTGGTGAGTCCAACAGGATTTTCTTTCCTCCTTGTGATGCCTCGTGTCCAGCCTCCAATTCCCCGTGCCCCAGCTTCATTACCTTGCACTTGCTGGACTTGAACTCTAGTAACCATTTGAGGACCATACTTCCATTTTGTCCAGGTTCTCCAGTCGTTTCATGCAGTCTTCCATAGTATTTTTCCTCCTGATAACTTTTGCATCGTCAGCGAACACTGAGAGGAAGAAATCTAGCCCTTCTGATAGATTCTCCACAGAATTAAGAGGCAGAACACTGACTCTACTATAGCGGAACTATAGTACGACTATAGGAACTTTAGTACTGACTATGGGAACTATAGTACTGACTATAGGAACTTTAGTACTCTCAGTACTGACCCTGGTGGGACCCGCGGCTGGCAGCATCACTGAGGACTCTCTCACTACTCCTGTTTCCTCGCTGAAACAATCCTTTATCCGCTGGGAACCTTCCCTATCACTCCTTCCTGTGTCTTTATTCTGTGTACGAGTCTCCCTTTGTGGTCGAGACGGACAGGACCAGGGACGGGCAGGAACAGTGAGGGACAGGACCAGGACGGACAGGAACAGGGAAGGACAGGACAAGGACGGACAGGAACAGACGGGCAGGACCAGGAAGACAGGACCAGGGACGGGCAGGACCAGGGACGGGCAGGAACAGGGAGGGACAGGACTAGGGACGGGCAGGAACAGGGAGGGACAGGACCAGGGACGGGCAGTGGCTAAAATAATCATGGCCTCCGTCCGGATGGTCGGAGTAGGGACGAGAGGGACGTAAATAACAGTAACTTCGGGTGCGGGGACGAGCGGGCCATGGACCGGATGGGACGGGACATGGAGGGCGTGGCATGGTGGGAGGGGCGTGGCATGGCGGGGAGGGGCGTGGCACGAGGCTCAAGGAAAGCAGAATGCCAGGGAGTCGGGGTCATATCGAGTCGCCATTTTTTTGCGTCGTGTCTTAACGTGAACAGAATCTGCTATTTAGCATTTAACGGCCAAGGTAACGATGGTGGTGGGCGGGAGTGTGGCGCCACGCGCCTTACCACACTGCTATGATGAACCTGCGTGGTATATCACAACACTACACTCTGTCCTCACTCTCGTCAGATATACCAGCATGTGAATGCTGATATAACCCTAATACCACAAGCAGCCGCCTAGGTCGTCCTATCCTCTCATTGAACCTCCGCAAACAGTTACTCTGACCATGTTTGGTTCAGGAATAATTTTTGAAGCAAGATTCTGGGCCAGATTCACGAAGCAGTTACGCAAGTACTTACAGAACGTGTACATCTTTCCTCAATCATTGACGGCTTTGGCTACATTTATTAAAGAGTTTACAAGCATGAAACTTGCCATAAACTGTTGTTATGTTATAAACAGCCTCCTGGTGCTTCGGAGCTCATTAACTGTTTAATTAATAATTGTAAACAAAGCCGCCAAAGATTGAGAAAAGATGGACCAGGTTCGTAAGTGCTTGCGTAACTGCTTCGTGAATCTGGCCTCTGGTCTATTATTCTACTGAATTGTATTTGTTTATCTTGCACTGTGAGGAGTGGATGGTGGTCGTTTCCTTCACCTGTCGTGGTGAGACGTGTCGTTTTAACGAAGGTGGTGCTTCACGCAGGCAGCCGGAAATCACTGTATTACTATCTGACGTGTTGGCGCAGTGGTTTGTACTCTCGCCTTGCGAGTGAAGACTGGGCCCGAAAACCCCTTGAAGGGTGGGAGGTCCTGGGCACAGTTCCTTCATCTTAGGCACATGGTTGTAAAACTATTTGCTGGATCATGTTCTTGGGGGGGGGGGCAACATTATTTTAATTAGCACAAATACAGAAGGTACCACCTCTAGATTCATCAACAGTTATGCAACACTTGCGAAACCTATACTCTTCTCCACAATATTTGCGACTTTGTTTGTTTTATTGATCAGTTTACTCATTATTTTACACACTCACATGTTATTTCTGATATAAATGTCCTCCTTAACCTGCTAGACTCGTACACTCTCTAATAAATGTTGGTTAGTTAGGCTAGGTTAGGTTGGTTAGGTTAGGTTAGGTTACTTTCGAAAGGGTGCGTTAGGCTAGGTTAGGTTGCATAATGTTAGATTTGGTTAGGTTAGGTTAGGTTTACGTTAGGGTTAGGTTAGGTTAGAGTTACTTAAGGTTAGGTTAGGCTAGGTTTAGGTCGTAAGTTAGGTTAGGTTAGGTTTTTCGAAAGGGTGCGTTTAGGCTAGGTTTAGGTTGCATAAGGTTAGATTTGGTTAGGTTAGGTTAGAGTTACGTAAGGTTAGGTTAGGCTAGTTAGGTTACGTAAGGTTAGGTTAAGTTAGCTCGGGTTAGACAGTTCTAGGTTCGATATAAGAGTGCGCTAAAATCATATTTAACATGAAAATCTTGCTCTACTACGGATAATTGTTATGCTGCTATAATTGCTGTGATTAAGGACCGATATCACTTTCTTGTGATCAACGTTGTAACGCTGTGATTAATATTAACCTACCCTGACTGCCGTGATCAACGCCCCTAACTGCCGTGATCAACGCCCTAACTGCCGTGATCAACGCCCCTAACTGCCATCATCAACGCCCCTAACTGCCGTCAATCAACGCCCCTAACTGCCGTCATCAACGCCCCTAACTGCCGTCATCAACGCCCCTAACTGCCGTCATCACCGCCCCTAACTGCCGTCATCAACGCCCCTAACTGCCGTCATCAACGCCCCTACTGCCGTCATCAACGCCCCTAACTGCCGTCATCAACGCCCCTAACTGCCGTGATCAACGCCCTAACTGCCGTGATCAACGCCCCTAACTGCCGTCATCAACGCCCCTAACTGCCGTCATCAACGCCCCTAACTGCCGTCATCAACGCCCCTAACTGCCGTCATCAACGCCCCTAACTGCCGTCATCAACGCCCCTAACTGCCGTCATCAACGCCCCTAACTGCCCGTCATCAACGCCCCAACTGCCGTCATCAACGCCCAACTGCCGTCATCAACGCTCCTAACTGCCGTCATCAACGCCCCTAACTGCCGTCATCAACGCCCCTAACGCCGTGATCACGCCCCCCTAACTGCCGTCATCAAAGCCCCTAACTGCCGTCATCAACGCCCCTAACTGCCGGCCATCACAACGCTCCTAACTGCCGTCATCAACGCCGTGACTAAATCATCCGCAGAACGTTTTTAAGGAACGTCAAAATCGTACCATGTCTGTCTTCCCTGACGCTGGTGGACAAGGCCAAGCTTTAACACCCTAATAGGACGCTAAAGCTTTAAGAAATATCTGCTGATCATGTAGACTGTTTTTTCCCCAGAACATAAATCATAAACATTTTAAATTGCCTCGTTATTCCCCCCACANTTGTCACAAGTTTTAGGATTCGTTCTAAACATCGGATAGTGACTGTGTTGAGGAGAGCAGAGGTGACTGCCCGCTCCTGGCGGGTGTAGTGACGGTGAGGGTGGCGGGTGAAGTGACGGGTGAGGGTGGCGGGTGTAGTGTATACGTCACTGAACAATGGCGAACCGCTCCATTAGGACGCGGCTTCGCTTCAGACTTCAATAAGGAGCCTCAAACAGTGGGACTCGCAGGTGGAGTGGGAAAGAGTGGAGTTAAAACATGGAAAATATGGCGAAATTCTATACCTCTATAGATATAGAACCTTTAGTTCTCCTCTCATTGTGAGAGAGAACACGCCCTCAAGGTAGAAAGATAAATTATCTTGGAGACTTAGAGGGTCAGTAGTACACGCGAGGGGAGGTAAATCCTTGGGGTACAGCTTAAGAAGAGGGAAATGAGAGGACGGTAATAGACGTGATATAGCAGTGTGTAGACGATGACTATAGACGGCTATGGCAGGGATGCTCAACCACTGGCACACGTGCCACAGTTGGCACACCAATAATTGTTTCCATCACGCGAAACCGAGGATTCGTCTTAAAAATAATAATCCAATTCTTTTCTGAGTTGTATATTTTAACTTAATTAAACACAATTATATTATTTACAGGTTTACCGAACAAAAACGCAATAAATACCGAGAACTGTTTTAGTAATACTTAAAAGACACAATATAATGTTCCCCAAAATTTCGGTTGGCACGTGAGAACAATTTGCATCAAAGATCTGGCGATTGTGGCACGCATTGCCATGCATACTTAAATAGGTTGCCCACCCTGGCCAGGGTGTGAGGATGATAGAAGAGCCTGCAAGTTTTCAATACTGAATAAAGCAACTTTTTTTTCAGTTTTGAGAATCTGGCAGAGCTATTTGGATGCGTAACAAGCAGTAACCTATACACGGTGTTACGAACCTGACTCCATCTGTTGTTGTTGTTGTTAAAGATTCGCTACCTGGAACAAAGTTCCAAGTAGCACGGGCTATGGTGAGCCCGTATACGACTCCATCGTCGGAGCATGGAGCAGCGACGTCAACGCCATCTGTGAGTCCGCTCCCGAAACCCCCACAAAATGGACGACGCCATCTGGTGGTGGCAGTATGATACTTGCAAGAGACTCTTAGATTCCTACCATGGTCAGCCCGAAGAGTCGCTGTAGCTGACCTCTGGTGAGGTGGCGCCTCGAAATCAGCGCCATCTATCATGATATGAGTTGTATGTCAATGCCAGGGTCCGTAAGTGGCATGTCCTAGTGTCCCAAGTTCCAGCCAGTTTACTGATGACGTGTCTGTACCCACAGAGGCGACGTAGGGCTCCTGTGGTACGAAATTTTAAATTGAAATTGAAATAAGTTTATTGATGTAAAATACACACAAAGGGATGAGGTAGCTCAAGCTATTCTCACCCCGTTCAGTACATAGACACACATCACAAACCATAAACATATTACCAAACATTCTGAGAGATAACGTATACATTTCCTCCTTCACAAGTAGTATGGTACTGTGGTACGAGTACAGTCAGTCTACCCAGGGCAGCCATTATCTCTCTACCCCATTCTGCTTTACGTGAGCAGTGAGCCGTCGCCGAAGAGGAACTGAGAAGTATCTGCTGTCTGCCTGTGAAGTGGCAGTGAAAGAATTCGGCGTATCCTGGGACTGGCTAGAGGACGAGACGACTGACAGTGAGGTGCTACGGAGGAGTGTAACTAGCTCGCTTCAAGAAGCTCCTGCTAGGGGTTCGCTACCCCTGTATTTGTTCGTGTAGAGGCCCAGCAGCGCGAGGCTGATGTTCTCTGCCAGCACCAGGCTGGAGAGTGATTGTGGGCGTTCACAAGGAGCACCTAGTGAGACTGTAGACAGGCTGGCCCATGGCTAGGGTAGACTCGTTGGTGTTTCCCAGTACTGGTTGAGGACGGTACTGTGTGTTGAGGAAACACGGAAGTTGACAAGGCTGCATTGCATGAGCATCGAGGAGCGCTTAGTGTCCTATGAGAGTGACACCTGTGTATATATCAGTGTAGTAATACTTCCTTTATGATTCTATTTAAGGTGATGGGAAAGTGATATGTGAATATATTGATAATTGATGAAGTGTCGTATTCCCTTCAACTCCCCCCTTGTGTTGTACTTGCATTACCAAGCTCACTCCTTGAAAGCCACTACCGACTTGAGGTCGGATACTAGTACTTTGGTTCCTCCAGCAAAGAACCCGGTTGCGACCCATAGTGGTCGTAACAAACGGTTTCTCAGTAAACTATAGTGGCTAGAAAGTTTACTGGGAAAACGAGAGAGATTTACTTTGTCATTGGAGGAATGTAGGGTTTACAAGTGTTTACAAAAAAAGGGTGTTAAGGGTTTCCCTGCCCAAGAGTCCTAGAATTAACTCCGTAAATTCATGACAAATAAGAATATCGGGTATAACGTAAACTTGTAGCAAGGCAGGTAGTGTGTGGGAGAGTCTTGGTGCCAGCCAGAATAGGTGAAGGATTGGGGGCCAACTGAATTATTGATAAATTGAGTCGTCGTTTCAGTAATGTTTGTTCCCAGAGAACCGAAACCAGTTGAATGCTAAAACTTGGAACCTGACTGTAATAATCAGGATAATATAAATAACAGACAATGAGTTGAAGGGGAATGGCATGTCGAGGCATCAACAGCAACACATGCTTCATCAGTTCTACACAATGGAGCAGGTACAGGGTGAATGTGTACAGAGGGTTGGGGGGTACACCAGGGTGGGGATCCCCTCTAGACACACGTACACACAACCAGCCATGAGTCTTGGTCGTATAACTGATGATGAAGGAAATATTTGCGCTGTCCAGATAACGTGATCCCTCTTGGACGAAAAATTTTCCTCAAAAGCAAGGACTCTTCCTCAAGAGCAAGAGAAAATATTCCTCAAGATTCCCAACGGAATATTTTTTAATAAATATACAATGGAAGACATTTTTTATGATCATCTTGAACAATATCGTCCAACTCTCATCCACCTCTAGTGTTTGACAACAAAAAATACAGCCGCGTTTGTCTGCAGTTCTTAGATAATAGAATCCACTGGATGTTAGATGCCTAGGAGGTATCTGTTCTATGGGTCAATCCATAAAAGTATCTAATCGCTCCTGTTCGTCATATTGATTTTAACTCACAATACATGTTTGTCCTCGTGAGTGTGTGTTCCTTAGTGTTGTTTCAACACTCTCTGCAACGATATTAATAACACAAGCATTCATTCTTATCTTGCATTGCAAGCTTGCACCAGATCACTTCCCTCAACACCCCCCCCCTCCCCTAATTTTAAAATCATTCACCAACTAGGGAACTATGTTTTCCCATGTAATTTAAGACCAGCTGAACAAAATTACCTAAAAGGTCTTTTTACAGTAAGGATAGTTACACTTGCCATTCCATACTAACCTATTAGAGAGCTGAGTTACAAACAGCTGCCACTTTCTTAATGAGTTAAAATCTCTCTCACCTTAGTCTATTGTCACCATTCTCCTGTCAACTGGTAGAAAAGTAATGTATTTTTTTTTTTTTGCTTTTGTTTTATAGGAAAACAGCAGCTTCATCCAACATCTTAACACAACACTGTAAACCTTGCATTTTGTTTTGTTCTATTTCGGTGTCTTTAAACGACTGTTGCAGCCATAATGCTTGCATGATGCTTGCAGGAATAAATGCTTGACAAAAATACATTCCGAAGGCTGAAAGTGTATATATGTTTGTAATTTTGAAATTATTATTAGTGCATTTAACACTGTTGCACAATATTGTCTTTGGTAAATATAGCTTTACTTTATTCCCAAATCCCTCGCACTTCTTTTCGTCTTTTCCACCTATTTCCCGCGAACATTTTCACTTAATTTACAGGAAAATCTATTTACAATTTCCAGTTACCGCACGAAAAGGTTAATCTCAATACCGTAAACATTTACCGTGATAAACCTTAGATATGAATAATATTCACCCAACCTTTGACCTATTTTCCCCAAACCCCTTCCTTAACCTGTCACTTAGTTGACCAGACCACACACTAGAAGGTGAAGGGACGACGACGTTTCGGTCCGTCCTGGACCATTCTCAAGTCGAATGTCGTTTAGTATTTTGGATAGGAAGTTGTGCATATACACTTAAATGTGTTGGTAAGTTATTGAAATATGTCTGTATGTCTTTGGCTGTTTGAATGTGTTAGTTAATAAAGATGTCTCTATAGTGTGCTGAAGTTACTACCATAAAACAAGCTTTATTCTTACTGTTGTGGGAAAGCTGGAAAATATTGAGAAGCGATATTTCAGTCACTCTGAAAATTTGATATAATTGGATGATAATTCAAGATGGCTTTAATGGGGGGAACAAATGTATTGCTTATAAATGGGAAGGTGAAGTATTAGCCAATAACTGCAAGGAAGAGGAAGATTAGCTGTAAGAGGAAGAGTGAGGCGAACTAATAACTGTTTAACAGTACAAGAAACAGTTCCATGGGACCATGTCTTGTGGACCGTATATTGATAAACATTATACTGTTTACACAATACCAGAGAGAGAGAGAGAAATGGTGTTTAGGTTATTTAAAATTTGGGTGGGGAGAGTGTGGTGGGGCAAGGAGAGAGGGGGTGGGACCCATCGGAGAAGGGAGACGATAGGGTGAGGGGGAGAAGATGGGTGGTGGGGCGGTGATGGGTACGTTGTTGCTGTTGGAGAGGGAGAGTCGTGGGGTGGACGGCTGCTGGAGGGACAGTTGGACGGGGGTGTTACCTGGTTGATACCTGGTTGATGGGGTTCTGGGAGTTCTTCTACTCCCCAGCCCGGCCCGAGGCCAGGCTTGACTTGTGAGAGTTTGGTCCACTAGGCTGTTGCTTGGAGCGGCCCGCAGCCCACATACCCACCACAGCCCGGTTGGTCCGAACTCCTTGGAGGAATAAATCTAGTTTCCTCTTGAAGATGTCCACGGTTGTTCCGGCAATATTTCTTATGCTTGCTGGGAGGACGTTGAACAACCGCGGACCTCTGATGTTTATACAGTGTTCTCTGATTGTGCCTATGGCACCCCTGCTCTTCACTGGTTCTATTCTGCATTTTCTTCCATATCGTTCACTCCAGTACGTTGTTATTTTACTGTGTAGATTTGGGACCTGGCCCTCCAGTATCTTCCAGGTGTATATTATTTGATATCTCTCTCGTCTTCTTTCTAGTGAGTACATTTGGAGAGCTTTGAGACGATCCCAATAATTTAGGTGCTTTATCGCGTCTATGCGTGCCGTATATGTTCTCTGTATTCCCTCTATTTCAGCAATCTCTCCTGCTCTGAAGGGGAAGTGAGTACTGAACAGTACTCAAGACGGGACAGCACAAGTGACTTGAAGAGTACAAGCATTGTGATGGGATCCCTGGATTTGAAAGTTCTCGTAATCCATCCTATCATTTTTCTGGCTGTCGCAATATTTGCTTGGTTATGCTCCCTAAACGTTAGGTCGTCAGACATCATTATTCCCAAATCCTTTACATGCTGTTTTCCTACTATGGGCACATTTGATTGTGTTTTGTACCCTGTATTATGTTTAAGGTCCTCATTTTTACCGTACCTGAGTACCTGGAATTTTCACTGTTAAACATCATATTATTTTCTGATGCCCAGTCGAAAACTTTATTAATATCAGCTTGAAGTTTTTCAATGTCTTCAGCCGAGGTAATTTTCATACTGATTTTGTGTCATCTGCAAAGGATGATACGAAGCTGTGACTTGTATTTTTTGTCTATATCTGATATGAGAATAAGGAAAAGCAGCGGTGCAAGGACTGTACCCTGAGGTACAGAGCTTTTAACTGCACTTGGACTAGATTTTATATGGTTGACCGTTACTCGCTGAGTCCTGTTTGACAGAAAACTGAGTATCCAGCGTCCTACTTTACCGGTTATTCCCATTGACTTCATTTTGTGTGCTATCACGCCATGGTCACATTTATCGAAAGCCTTTGCGAAGTCCGTGTATATCACATCAGCATTCTGTTTTTCTTCTAATGCCTCAGTGACTTTATCGTAGTGCTCAAGTAGCTGTGAGAGGCACGATCTTCCCGCTCGAAATCCATGTTGGCCTGGGTTGTGAAGGTCATTGGTCTCCATGAAATTGGTGACCTGACTCCTAATCACTCTCTCAAATACTTTTATTATGTGCGATGTTAGTGCAACTGGTCTATAATTCTTTGCCAATGCTTTGCTCCCTCCCTTGTGTAGAGGGGCTATGTCTGCTACTTTAAGTGCATCTGGTATCTCCCCCGTGTCCAAGCTCTTCCTCCACACTATACTGAGTGCCTGTGCTACCGGCACTTTGCATTTCTTTATAAATATTGAATTCCATGAGTCTGGACCTGGGCCGAGTGCATGGGCATGTTTTCAATTTCTCTTTCAAAATTTAGTGCGCTCGTTTGTTATCAGTTATATTTACAGGGGTTTGGATATCCCGCATAAAGAAATTGTCTGGATCTTCTACTTTCATGTTGTTTATTGGAGTGCTAAACATGTCCTCATACTGCTTTTTTAGGATTTCACTAATTTCTTTGTCATCCTCCGTGTATGAACCTTCACTTGTACGAATAGGTCCAATACTGGCAGTGGTTTTTGCTTTTGATTTCGCATATGTGAAGAAGTATTTTGGATTTTCTTTATTTCCTGATTGCTTTCTGTTCTAACTGCCTTTCTTTCAGTTTCATATGAGG
>WNGS01165503.1:5192450-5254304 GCA_020271785.1 Procambarus virginalis | reverse complement strand
CCTCATTTAACGCTTACAAGACAAACCAGTCGTTAACTGTGCTTCCTAATCACTGCTGTATGCAAAACTGTGGCACGGGAGCCCATTAGGATGCTCAGCTAATCACATGATTGTGAACAATAACTCGAATGACACTGTCAGTGGTACAGACAATTGTCTTACAATCAACAATAGAAGCTAAATGTGGTGTATGTGTGTTTCACACATGCATGAAGACAGGTGAATCAGTATGCTATCAGGCAAGAGTCATGTGTTTACACACAGTCATATCTGGACCTTCACCTGTTCCAGGTGTTGGATAGACGAGAATAACTGACTGGCTGATCGCTGAACTGCATGCAGAGACTAATAATAACTCACCTCTAGGTGGGGTATTGAGCCACCTCTGTCTGATAATGCATGGCTTAACACCCCTAGGTACGTGGACGCGAGGTCACCATCTTTATTACTGATTCAACAGGATGCAGACATTAATAGTAAGCGAGAGAGAGATCGGAATAAACTAGAATGACAAGCGGAGCACTGCATGGACCCATTCTCTCCCTTGGGTACCAAGACTCTTCTCTTCCTTGGGTACCAAGACCCATTCTCTTGGGTACCACGACCCATTTCGTGGGTACTACGACCCATTCTCTTGGGTACCAGAACCCTTCTCTTCCTTGGGTAGCAAGGCTCTTCTCTTCCTTGGGTACCAAGACCCATTCTCTTCCTTGGGTTCCAAGACCCATTCTCTTGGGGTACCAGTACTCTTCTTTGGGTACCAGACTCTTCCCTTCCTTGGGTACCAAGATCCATTCTCTTCCTTGGGTACCAAGACCCATTCTCTTCCTATTATTTATCAGTGAACAAATTAAGGAAGTAAGACCTTTCATGGCCATTTAAAAAGCCCAATAGACGTTGATTGAAGAATGCTCAGAGCTGATCAAACTTGAAGTCGATTATAAAAATGGCTTTAGGATTTAAACCTAAGAAAGTTGAGAGTAACGAGGTTGTTGAGACGGGGTGATCAGCCTTCCTGGGCAGTTTAACGCGTCATTCTAATTCGCACCTGAAAAATAAAAGCATTTTCGCAACAGATATAACACGAAGCCTATTGCTTCGTGTTATAAGACATGACCTAACCTGACCTCTCCAGCCATTGGAGACCTTCTCCAGACCAGGTCAGCCATGTTCCCCACACCCTTAGACACCCGATGTGCCCCCCACCCCATGCCCTCCCTTTTTCCCCTCACCCTAAGTCTTTCCTTGGTTCCTTACCCATGACCTACCTTCGTTCACCCAAACATTTCTCCCACGACCCTATGCCCTCTCTACTTCCCCATCCCATGCCCTCTTTATCCCCCAATCCCAGCCCCCCATCCCCTGTTACCTAGCAGTAAATAGGTACCTGGGTGTTAGTCAGCTGTCACGGGCTGCTTCCTGGGGTGGAGGCCTGGTCGAGGACCGGGCCGCGGGGACACTAAAGCCCCGAAATCATCTCAAGATAACCTCAAGATCCATCCAAGACTCTCCCAGCCACACCCCATCTCAGACCCTCCCAGTTCCCATCCTAGACCTTCAACGCCCTTCCACCCCCAGCCCCTCCCTGTTTCCCCTATTCCAGATGCATCACAGAAAATAGACTGGACAGAAGAGAGTCAGCTTCAAAATAATGTTCTCGAGCAGATGGGATTACAACCAAAGCAAGTGAACTTGGGGAAAGAGTACAAGATAATATCTCTGATGTAATTGGACTCACGGAAACGAAGCTGTCAGGCATCGTTAAAAAGGCCGCGTTTCCCTAGGACTGCACTGTAATAGGGAAAGAAGGAAGAGGAGGAGGAGTGTCCCTACTGAGAAGGGAATGTAGTTTCAGAAGGTGGTTATCCCAGGTTTATTAATAATCTATTTTCTGTGTATCAACAGTTATATATTTTTTTCTTTCTTTCTATATCTCTTTTTTTTCTCTTCATCTGGGTAATATTTCATCTTTTTTTCGTATCTACTAATTCTTACTAACAAGGTTTGTCTATCAGCACTTAGTGGGTAATTCCCAAGACTAATCGTGTGTGTGTGTGTGTGTGTGTGTGTGGTGTGTGTGTGTGTGTGTGTGTGTGTGTGTGTGTGTGTGTGGTGTGTGTGTGTGTGTGTGTGCGTGTGTGTGTGTGTGTGTGTACTCTCAGTATTAGTTATTCCAAATGAATTATAAACAGTTTGAGAGAGAGAACGTTTAATCAGAGTATGTACCAATGTAAGTATACAGTCAGTTTCTTTTTCAGCGTCCCAAGTAACTTTATTTTTTCAGCGTTCACAGAGGTTTGTTTTATTTCTTTTTCAGTGAGTTTACTTATTAATTTCTCACTGCACTTCACATTAAATGTGATACTCTTCTCTCTAAAGATGATCACTCTTACTTACTCTTTAAGATGACAATCACTCATTACATTAATACAAGCTCCCAAAGATTCACGAAGCAGTTACGCAAGTACTTACGAACGTGTACATCTTTCCTCAATCTTTGACGGCTTTGGTTACATTTATTAAACAGTTTACAAGCATGAAAACTTGCCAATCAACTGTTGTTATTGATATAAAACAGCCTCCTGGTGCTTCGGAGCTCATTAACTGTTTAATAAGTGTAAACAAAGCCGTCAAACATTGAGAAAAGATGTATAGATTCGTAAGTGCTTGCGTAACTATTCGTGAATCTGGCCCTAGGTTCGTAAGTGCTTGCGTAACTACTTCGTGAATCTGTCCCCAGATATATTCTTGGGACATTTCTCACACGATAAGACCCTAACCTAACCTCAAGTGGTGAGCTTGTCATCCTAGTGCTTCGTTTCAAATCACAGCTGGTTGTACAAATCCACAAGGGCCGTGACGAGGATTCGAACCTTCGTCCGAGAGCATCCCAGACGCTGCCTTAATCGACTGAGCTACGTCTGGGATGCTCTCGGACGCAGGTTCGAATCCTCGTCACGGCCCTTGTGGATTTGTTCATGAACTATTGAAGAATTAATGAGTAAATTGTACTGGTGACGCAGGTGTGAATGATTGTACGGGTGCCGCAGGTGTGAATGAATGTACTGGTGACGCAGGTGTAAATGATTGTACGGGTGCCGCAGGTGTGAATGATTGTACGGGTGCCGCAGGTGTGAATGATTGTACGGGTGCCGCAGGTGTGAATGATTGTACGGGTGCCGCAGGTATGGTCCCTTATCCATTTCCCTGACGTTTCTCAAATTGTTTAAGTACAAGACATCATAATATGGTAACTATGGAACCATAAGGAAATGTTACATACCTTAAACACAGGTGGATATCTGTCCGCGCGATGATCGATTACACACCTACCTGAAATGGCGCGAAAACTAATTATTTATATTCTTTTTGACTTGTTTTATACATTTAAATCCTAATATACCACACGGGATAATCATTTTAATTCACATGTGTAAAAATCGCAGGTAAGTGACTTTAGCATCGAGGTGTCTCTTACCTTTCACTAAAGGAAGATTGTGCTGATTGTTGAAGATTAATATTACGCCACCCAAGAGGTGGTACGGGCGCTTAGACCCGTATGTGGTAATAAGATGGTGCTGGAGTACCTCGTCCAGTGAGGCGAGGCAGGACGAGTGTTGACACAACATTGCTAGCAACACAACTTTATCAACAAGACGTAATATTCACCACAAGACTAGAAACACTGCACGAAAGGAAGTACCAACGAGAATAATAATTTATCAACAGCAGTTAAGGCGAGTCTTCCTCTAATATTTCCTGTAAACCATTAAACTATCCAGAGTCAACACCTCGCCACGTACAGCTGTTAGCGGCGTCTTCTGCCCGGTGTTTCTCGCCCATAACTCACGGACAACTCAACTCATTGACAACAACAGTACAGTTTGACTACAATACACTTTTAATACAAAACACTTTGACATTGCCAGATAAGACTCGAATGATTGAGGTACCTGCCAACTACAGCCTTTAACACATTATAATTGTACAGTACACAATCAGCCCTTAACATTACAATATCCACATCCAGTCCCCCACTTTGACTAAACACGTATTTTTACTATCCATCAGAAGCGGATATAATTTTCAGATAAACTGTTGATATTTCCGTCACACTGAGCACAACACAACGGATCACTCACTGACTCTGTATACCGACTCCACTACCCGTCAGACCGTCCTCAGACGGCGACCAAGACGTATTTATTAATTTTAACGTCTCGTGTTCCAAAAATTCGGAGTTTTCTCATATATAAATTAATATTGTTATATATTAGAACTTGCTGTATAGTTAAGTCTAGGTGATGTTAGGTTATGTGTTTAGGTTCTATTGGAAATCATTCATTCCTTATTTACAGGTGCGATTCGAACAATGAATGTCAGCAAAGCACAGTTCGAAAAATGTTCGAAAGCCATCTATTGTGAGTAAAGTGTGTAAACTGTTTTACTGTCGTAAACAGGGGGTTTGACGGCTAAATTAAAGAGTTTAATTTAACTACTTTTCTAAAAAATTAAGGAGTATTTGGCCTTTATTTATAAAGACGGGCTGTGACTTCACCCGCGGAAGTAAAGGTTCGAATCTTCGTTTCAAGATAGGAATGAACCCGCAGGAAGAAGTGTGGTGCTTCATCACAGTTTCGCTTTCAAACATCAGCCAAATGTATCACTAATATTGTACTTCTCAAGCCTACATTCCTTAAATATGTCACCCACGTAATGTGAACACATAATTCAGTCCTTCCTCATAAGCTCGTCCTCATAAGCCCGTGCTCATAAGCCCGTGCTCATAAGCCCGTGCTCATAAGCAACAACACGCTCCTCCAAGCTTCCACCGGCCCCAAAAAACTCATTCGTTAATTTTAATGTACTATAAAACTAACAATTATATTTTTGCGAATAGAAATGAACATTTATATATATTAAAATTGTGTGCATAGTTAAATATAATTCTGTGCATTTGGTGTATAATTTGGATAATCTACGACAGGTGTTTCGGTTGTGTAGGCAGTTATGTGTGTGTAGATGGGCCGAGCAGTTATAAAACCCAGGGTATCGAGCAGGTTCATTTGACATTAGAAAGAAAGACTTTACGAACTGTTTACGCGGGCGCGTCAGTGTGTGGGTCGGACTGTGGTGTGTGTGTGGGTCGGACTGTGGTGTGTGTGTGGGTCGGACTGTGGTGTGTGTGTGGGTCGGACTGTGGTGTGTGTGGAGGATGGACTGTGGCGTGTGTGTGGGGGACGGACTGTGGAATGTGTGTGTGGGGACGGACTGTGGTGTGTGTGTGGGGGCGGACGGACTGTGGTGTGTGGGACGAAAGCATGGATACGCCTCATGAATGCTTGATAATAAAAAGTATATTATGTACTGTGTTATAGAGAGTTCGAGTAACTGGATTTTGTAGCACAGACAAACTCCTGGCGCGTTGTGACTTAGTTTATTTACGTGAAAGTGCATTTATTTGTTTAGAACGGGGCGGGTCCTACAAATATTCGTTGTTTACTTGGTCCGTGAAGTGCATTGTGCGTATCGGCGAGAGATAAGACATACACCAGGGCAGGAAACGCCTCAAACTGCTGCTGCTGTGTGAACTACCTGTCCCGCCTCGTCCTTCAAGACGAGGTACTCCAGAGCCCTCGTCCTTCAGTCAAAGGTGAGCAGCAACTCCATGTTCAAGAATCAGTCACCTGCGATCCTTACACACGAGAATTAAAATGATTATTCATGTGATATATAAGGATTTTAATGTATAACTCAAAAAGAATATAAATAGTTTTCGCTCCATTTCAGGTAGGTGTGTAATGGATCATCGCGGGACAGACCTCCACCAATCTTTAAGGTACGTAACAATTTCCTTCAGTTGTAACTTGAGAAACGTCAGTGAAAATTGGATGAGGGGGTCGCCAGGCGTCGAGTCCCAGGAATCATAGTTGTAGTGGGCCAAGGGGGCCAGGACTGTTCCCTGGGTGAACTACTGTAGGGGGGGAACAGTCCTCCTGTGTGTGGGGGCCCACGTGTGGGCTGGAATACGCCCAGCAAGAGGTGTCAAGCTGCCAAGCGAACCACAAGTAAGCTGGCCGGTCAGTTTCCTGGAGGAGTGTGAGTCGGAGGCCAATGTAGATAGATGTGGTGAAGGGAATACCAACACAGAATACGAAGTAAACCCCTGTTGACCGACCATCTGTCAATTTGTTTAGTCTGTCGGGTATCTGACTTAATGGTATACCAGTGACTTTCTTATATGCTTCTAAGTGCAGACTAAGCAGCTGTTAACGTGTACCCCGAGACTCACAATGTGCCATAATGGACAAATTCAAATAATTTTATAACACTAAAGTGGCGGCAATTATGTACAGTGATGGAGATGCAGCAGACTGCAGAGCACCTTAGGGGGGGGGGGGGTTAGTCATCTNCCCCGCCAGATACCTTTCTTAATTCTTTTATAAAAAAAAAGATCGAACAAGATTCGTGTTAAACATTTTTGGTTAATGTTACTGGTGGTAATTAACATTGAAAACTACGTCTCTGGTCATCAATTTAAATGTTTTTTACTTGCTATATTTTGCCCCCTCATTATTACTCTGCTTTTTTTGTGTTGTCTGTTCTGCATTATGTTCTTGTGATCTGTTCTTTATTTATTTTCGGTCGCTTAACATGCTCGCGTGCTCGGCTAAACATTGTTATTGTTATCATGTTATGAGTTCAGTATATGTCACTTAAGTCAGTTCAGCATGTTCCTTCCTATGTTGTGCTAATTTTGTATTCTTGCTATCGGCTCAGCGCCCGACTTGCTGCTTGCTCCCTGCCCCTTGTGGAGTTTCAGTCTGTCCCTTGTGATAGTTCAGTCTGTCCCTTGTGGATAGTTCAGTCTGCCCCTTGTGGATAGTTCAGTCTGCCCCTTGTGATAGTTCAGTCTGCCCCTTGTGGATAGTTCAGTCTGCCCCTTGTGGATAGTTCAGTCTGCCCCTTGTGGATAGTTCAGTCTGTCCCTGTGGATAGTTCAGTCTGTCCTTTTGGATAGTTCAGTCTGCCCTGTGGATAGTTCGTCTGCCCCTGTGGTGATAGTTTCAGTCTGTCCCTTGTGGATAGTTCAGTCTGCCCCTTGTGGATAGTTCAGTCTGCCCTTGTGGATAGTTCAGTCTGCCCCTTGTGGATAGTTCAGTCTGCCCCTTGTGGATAGTTCAGTCTGTCCCTTGTGGATAGTTCAGTCTGCCCCTTGTGGATAGTTCAGTCTGCCCCTTGTGGATAGTTCAGTCTGCCCCTTGTGGATAGTTCAGTCTGCCCCTTGTGGATAGTTCAGTCTGTCCCTTGTGGATAGTTCAGTCTGCCCCTTGTGGATAGTTCAGTCTGCCCCTTGTGGATAGTTCAGTCTGCCCCTTGTGGATAGTTCAGTCTGCCCCTTGTGGATAGTTCAGTCTGTCCCTTGTGGATAGTTCAGTCTGTCCCTTGTGGATAGTTCAGTCTGCCCCTTGTGGATAGTTCAGTCTGTCCCTTGTGGATAGTTCAGTCTGCCCCTTGTGGATAGTTCAGTCTGCCCCTTGTGGATAGTTCAGTCTGCCCCTTGTGGATAGTTCAGTCTGTCCCTTGTGGATAGTTCAGTCTGCCCCTTGTGGTCGATTCAGTATAATTTCCTTTCTGCTAACCCAGCTGGCGTGAAGCGATAAGGAAGATCAAGAATCAGAGATCACCGGAGCAGAACAATCAGCTCACAGTACGCATCATTGTCTCATGAAATCAAAGTTCACAATGTCTTTCGGGGCCATAAATAAATAACTTTGGGAGAGAAACATCTGATTCTACAGAGCTTGTGTCGTGGAAAAACTGTGGTCCCACAATCCAGTTTACACCTCAACATGGCTCTGTAGTTTTGCGTCACTTGGTCAGTAACTGGATGGGTGACCGTGCGAGCAGCTCCGCACTTTGCTATTAGTGTGTTATAAGAAATGTGAGACAAGGGTGATCAGGGGTCACTCTGGGTCACCCTTGTCACCCTGGGTCACCCTGGGTCACCCTGGGTCACCCTGACCCAGAAAGAAGACTCCACTTGCCTCACCACCTTCAGTCATCAACACCAAGGTCTTAAGGACCTTATCTCCCAGGATGATAAAGTCGCTGCGGCTTGCAGAAAGTTCTTTCGTAATAAATGTTTCCTCACACATATACGTCACAAAGATTTTTTTTTGTCTCAGTCTGACATTGTTTTTCCAAGATGGTGAAGCCTCTCTCTCTCTCCCTTCACTCTCCCTCCTCACAAAATCCAGACATCACCATCGAACGAGCAGGTTTAGGAACTTAAAATTATGCAAATGTTCTGGGCGTGGTCCAGTTAGTGTACTTGTTTTGTAGAGCTTCTGCATTTAAGGTACCCACAATGTCCTCCTTATATGGTGTAAGTCAAGGAGCTGGGAATTGTTATGCCACTTACCGAGTGTGTGTAGGCATCTGCTGCTCTGTTTTGCTTCTTGACGCAGGCATCTGCTGCTGTATTTTGCTTCTTGACGCAGGCATCTGCTGCTGTATTTTGCTTCTTGACGCAGGCATCTGCTGCTGTATTTTGCTTCTTGACGCAGGCATCTGCTGCTGTATTTTGCTTCTTGACGCAGGCATCTGCTGCTGTGTTTTTTCCTTCTTGACGCGGGCTCCTGTGTCCTGGTATTTGATCGATGCATACGATTGCATTTTGTTCATTAACACTTGCATTATTTCCCGAATGGAGTTCCTTGACACAAACATCAGATCGTTTGTTCTGCTCCTCACTTGTATAACGAACAAATGTACTCGTTGATGTCCTCGATAAACATTGAGCTCTGGAGAACTTTCTGTGCTTCTCACAGTGGAGAATTACAAGCAGTCTCTGCCTCTTCCATCAGCACATATTGCCGGAGAGGCGGCCATATGGTCGGGACGAGAAGAGAGAGAAGGGAAAATCTTATCGCTGCTGGAAGAATACGTTAGCTCAAAGACGTGCGGTTAGCGGCACGTATCGTTCCCTCTCTCTCTCTTCATTGTGATGGTTATCGCGTTATGAACAAGGATCAACGACGCCATAACCCCGAAAACTGCAGGTTCCACACTCGTTAAATCCTGATGCTGATTACATTGCAAGAGAAAACTAACACGATTTCGGCGTTATGGCTTTTTGGGATGCTTTCCTCACGCGCGTTGAAATCTCTTGAGGCGGCGAATATGTTATGTTTTGTAATAGGAGCTGAAGGTGTCTTATTAACACTGCTACTTTTCCTTTCACCTTGAAGCACCTTGAAAACTACGCAGGGCTCCTGTGGCGCAGTGGGCTACGTCCTTGCCTCAAGGGGGGAGACAGGAGTGGTTGCGCATGTATTCTTTCAGTTAATACCCTGATCATCTAGCAGTGAATTGGTACAACAGCTGTGGTCGTGTCCTAATGGGACCAGCAGGTGGGCGGCCGATAAGATAGGCCTTATCAGGCTTCCTATCTTCAGCTATAATAATCCATCTGGTGGTGAACTATGAGAAGAAAATAAGTCTTAAGATCGTTATTGAAACAAGTGACTACAGCCACATGTATACGAGAGCGAGGATGTATGGTCCGTCCTGGAATCTTATCAAGTCGTGACATTCTTTCACATGTGTGGGAGGGTCATATGTAAGCCACATGGTTAATGAGACTGGCTTCTCACTCGTGTTCTGCCGACCCTCTTAAGTCTAGTATCAAACTACTACTATGATGCAACTACTCCGATATTTTAAAGCTTTGATTGAGTGCTCAACTAGATGACGAATACAATAAGTGCTCAGATTGTCAAGAACTGATATATTCCTATGAATTAACACGCGACGATAGACGTGTGCACATACATAACCATACAACATACACACAGTGACAAATACATAATCATACAACACACATGTGCACACATGCGAGAACAATTTTACAGTCTCACATAAATCACGCACTCGTGAAAATCTGACGCTCGCCAACCCCCTGTCTGTCTGTCTCTCTCTCACACAACATATCTCTCACTAGCCTACACCTTTCTCACACTCTCAAACACACAAGGGTCTCACATTAAGCAGCTCAGTCTTACAAACAGCTCAGTCTCACACTCTTGCATACACTCAAATCTTTGAATATAATTTTGCCCAATTTATAAATATTTACATATTTTAATGCTGGCTTGAGTAAATATCAATACCAACATGTGCTCTAGTGTAAACGAACAGCAAGGTATGCTAGTATACAAGGCCTAATCAAGCACTAAGCAGACAAAAAGTCTTAGTTTTCCAGTCCACGAGAAACAACCTCTCGAGCGTCCATTTCTTGACGTTTCAGTCCCCGATCTTCAGTCCCCGTTTACAGTTTTCAAGCTTCTAATACTCGATTTTCAGTCCTTTGGCTTTAAGCCCTAGAGGTTCCAGTCCTTGAGTGCTCAGGCTTCTACGCCCAGATCTCAAGCTTCAAGCGTTAAATTCACACTTTTCATGTTTCAATGAAGCCGTTTCAAGCTGTACCTTGATTTTCATTTTTAAGCAATCTGATCTTTCAGTTCCTTGACTGGAGCTATACACGGCGTTCTCTCCTTCGACTGCAACAAGACCAATTACTGAAATCCTTGCACAAGTCAAAACATTCAATGTTGACATTTAAAACTGCAGAGTGGTACTATTTGGTTTTCCTTTTCAAACAGCCCACAAAATATNTGCCACAAGTGACGTGCCACAAGTGTCGTGTCACAAGTGGCGTGCCACAAGTGCGTGTCACAAGTGACGTGCCACAAGTGCGTGCCACAAGTGACGTGACCCAAGTGGCGTGCCCCAAGTGTCGTGCCACAAGTGGCGTGCCACAAGGGGCGGCCACAAGTGGCGTGCCACAAGTGGCGTGCCACAAGTGGCGTGCCACAAGTGTCGTGCCACCAAGTGGCGTGCCAAAGTGTCGTGCACAAGGCGTGCCACAAGTGGCGTGCCACAAGTGGCGTGCCACAAGTGTCGTGCCACAAGTGGCGTGCCACAAGTGTCGTGCCACAAGTGGCGTGCCAAGTGTCGTGGCCACAAGTGGCGTGCCACAAGTCGTGCCACAAGTGACGTGCCACAAGTGCGTGCCACAAGTGTCGTGCACAAGTGGCGTGCCACAAGTGGCGTGCCACAAAGTGGCGTGCCACAGTGGGTGTGCACAGTGACGTGCAACAAGTGGCGTGCCACAAGTGGCGTGCCACAAGTGGACGTGCCACAAGTGGCGTGCCACAAGTGGCGTGCCACAAGTGGCGTGCCACAAGTGTCGTGCCACAAGGGCGGCACAAGTGGTCGTGCCACAAGTGGCGTGCCACAAGTGACGTGCCACAAGTGGCGTGCCACAAGTGGCGTGCCACAAGTGGCGTGCCACAAGTGGCGTGCCACAAGTGGTGTGCCACAAGTGGCGTGCCACAAGTGGCGTGCCACAAGTGGCGTGCCACAAGTGGCGTGCCACAAGTGACGTGTCACAGGGGCTGGTCCTTGTACCAGTTCAATTCTTCATCACTATAAATGATATCGATGTCGAGTTATGGTGATGAATACAAAACATTGCGTTCAATGTTAAACCAGACTCATGTAACAACCCCCCCCCCCCCTTGCAGACGAGGAGTCACAATAACGTGGCTGAAGTATGTGGACCAAGCCACACACTAGAAAGTGAAGGGACGACGACGTTTCTGTCCGTCCTTGACCATTCTCAAGTCGATTGTGACTGACTTGAGAATGGTCCAGGACGGACCGAAACGTCGTCGTCCCTTCACTTTCTAATGTGTGGATTGGTCAACCCCTCCCTCCTCCCCCCTTGTGAGTCATAGACTGCAGGCTGACTTATACACCTTAATATATTTAGCTAAATAAAATTTAATTTACTTCAAAATGCTGATTGATTTTAAATAATAAACATAAGAATATTTAAATTTAACTTTTCTTTACTTGACCTCTAAAAAAAGCTGAGAAAATTTATATAAAAAAGGCCACTGATATTGGAATAGATTGTAACATTATGTACCTTAAACACAGTAAATCCTTTGATGCTGCGCCTCGCTACATATATTAGAGTGGCAGAGGCGGGGGACATAAGACTTGAGTATTTAAAAGGTAACAGAGAGTCTCCTAAAATGGAGGCAGGTCCGGGTGTGCAGCCGTTGCAAGTGCAGTGTTGCATCTGGGAGGAATAACAGGACCTGTTTTGTGTAACTGTTTACCTGTAAACAAATGTAGTGTAGTGTAGTGTTTACCTGTGGCTGTAATTAACTGTGATTTCGAGGGCTTCTCCACTCCCGCAGCTTGGCATAAGGTTTGGCTTCTCTGGTGACAAGTGTAAGGCTGTTATCTTGAGGTTATCTTGAGGTTATTTATAGGTTATCTTGAGGCTATCTATAGGTTATCTTGAGATGATTTCGGGGCTTAGCGTCCCCGCGGCCCGGTCTTTGGAAATCTGTTGACTACCGTATTGGTGGAAATAACCTTCACCGTCGTACAGGACTGTGCGCCTCAAGAACACCTCCGCCCGACACTCAAGGAACCTCTAACAGTCTTGTAGGACGTGATGTGAACCTGTGTTACCAAAGCTCCTTTTCTGTAACCAGAGTCTCTCTCTCTCCCTCTCTCACACTCCCACCCACCCACGGAACATCAGACCTGGATACTCATGTGAATGTGAAACACGATTATAGATTTCAGAAGACGAGAGAACATGTCAGCATTGTGAAAAAATGCCAGACAGACAATTGCAACTTTAGACAGTACTGCAAAGTTACAAACTAAATAAGATTTCCACTGATTTAACAGCCCAAAGTAAGTTGTTAAGCACACTGGAAATAACCTTACTGAAGCTATACCAGTCAAATAATCATTCACTGTCTCATGTTGACCAGACCACACACTAGAAGGAGAAGGGAAGACGACGTTTCGGCCCGTCCTGGACCATTCGCAAGTCGACCATTCTCACAATCAACTTGAGAATGGTCTAGGACGGACCGGAACGTCGTCGTCCCTTCACTTTCTAGTGTGTGGTCTGGTCAACATACTTCAGCCACGTTATTGTGACTCATCGCCCGCACTGTCTCAAATCTGACTGAAATGAATAACACCAATATTGGGCCAACCAGAGCTTGGGACCCTCGCAGAAATATCCCTAAAAATAATGTCTACTCCTGTACCACCCTGATAAAAAAAACTACTGTAATTAATGATCACCATTTGTAAGTTGTGTTGCTCCGCCCAAGATGAGCTGTTGTCCTCCCTTGCTCGCCCTCCACCATCACCATGCGGCTCCAGGTACACAGATTAAACTTAGTAATTACCTGTGCTGAAGGCGCTGAATAACAAGCAATCCATAAAGACCCAAACAAAACCTGTTTAAGACGAGAGCAGCTGAATCTGGAGGCTGGTTGAGGGCCGAGAGTGGACAGGAAGGTAGGCTGAATCTCACAATTGGGCTGTGAGGAAAACCGTCGAAATTTACCGTTGAAAATAGATGGATTCTGAGAAGGTGGTTTATACAGGAAAGGAAGAAAAGGAACTATCAGAAGAAAGCGCCAAGCCATTACGACTATTATAACACTTAGATGGGGTCAGGATAAGGATTTAGGATAGGATAAAAGATAGGAATGGTGTCCAACCACATGGACGGTCTGGGATTGAACGCCGACCTGCATGAAGCGAGACCGTGGCTCTACCGTCCACCCCCAAGGGGTTGGAGCGCAGCTGAAGAACAACAAACCATCTGACAAGCACGTGAAGAGAACATAATGTCGCACAGAGCAAAGGAACAAAAGACTTGAATAACCATTTAATGCTACTAGAGATTAATCTATGAAGGCCACTACTTCGCTTGGATTAATATCGATCATAAACAACTGGCAGGAGAGAGAGAGAAGCTTCTCAAGGAACACCAGAAGGACAGACCAGAGGAGTACGAACGGGGCCAGATTCACGAAGCAGTTACGCAAGCATTTACGAACCTGTACATCTTTTTTCAATCATTGGCGGCTTGGTTTACAATTATCAAACAGTTAATGAGCACCGAAGCACCAGGAGGCTGTTTATAACAATAACAACAGCTGATTAGGAAGTTTTCATGCTTGTAAACTGTTTAATAAATGTAACCAAAGCCGTCAAAGATTGAGGAAAGATGTACACGTTCGTAAGTACTTGCGTAACTGCTTCGTGAATCTGGCCCCAGGCAATAAACACCTTGACCGCTGACCGACGAACTGGTGATCAGGTTTGCTATACAATTCGATTCATAAATCCCTTTTCTCCTCTCCTTTGTTATATATTTAAATTAAATGAAGATAAACTGCAAGGTGACTTGTTTTATGACCTGTGTCCTGAGTGGGAAAGATCTGGCTGTTCCTTCAATAGAGCATGGCAAGATTTGTGTTCAAACTTTAGTGGGTTAAGAGCCCAAGTAACTTTATTATGGTTAGTGTTCATACCCGCTTGGGTAACATGATAGATACATATGATAGATAAAAGAGAGATAGAGAGAAAGATGGAGAGATATAGAGAGATGGATAGAGAGAGATAGCTAGAGATAGAGACAGAGAGTGATATTTATATATTTATATATATTAAGACGTGCTTCAAAATATATAAATTCAATATTTATATATTTATATATATTAAGACGTGCTTCAAAATATATAAATTCAATATTTATATATTTATATATTTATATATATTAAGACGTGCTTCAATTAACTTTATTATGGTTAGTGTCCATACCCGCTTGGGTAACATGATAGATACATATGATAGATAAAAGAGAGATAGAGAGAGAGAGATGGAGAGATAGACAGAGATAGATAGAGAGAGATAGAAATATTTATATATTTATATATTTTAAGACGTGCTTCAAGAAGGCTCTTAACTGAAGATTGCTTTTAAAGGAGTCACGGCAGTGCTAGACCGACATGTGGGACTTGTACAGCAGAAAACTCAAGTCTGAATCGCGCATTAGTCTTTATAATTTGATGTAATAAAGATTGTAAAGTAAAGCTTTTAATCAGGCTTTTCTAAATTTCTAAATGAGGCTTTTAACGATGCTCCTGTGAGGTTTTAACTCTTTCAAATGAGGAGAAAGTTCTTCAGAATAATGTTAATTTCATACAAATGTTAAACAAGGAATATTTAGCTGCACCAGACAACTATATTTAAAGTTATTTACACGAAGCTTACGACTACGTAACGTAAGACCAAGACCTCAGGCAAGACTTAACCCGTTCATGCTTTAAGACTTCGTAGATTTTATTTATTGCTCATTCAGGTCTTAAGACTGTGTTTTACTACTGCTCATTCATGACTCGTCTTTACTGCGCGATTAAACAAATTGTTGAAATAATTGCTGAACTATAATTACTAGAATTACTAAAGTAATATTACGTAACATGTTTAAAAGGTTGTGTAAAGAAATCAAAGTTAATAGTAATTAGCTCACTAGAAATGTAAATTGTTTAGCTTAAGAGATTGTTGTGGTCCAGCTCCGGAGCCCGTTGTGGGCCTTTGTAAACCTTTCCACTACGACCAACAGGATGTGTATAAAGTCCACTACGACCCACAGGATGTGTATAAAGTCCACTACGACCCACAGGATGTGTATAAAGTCCACTACGACCCACAGGATGTGTATAAAGTCCACTACGACAGTTGAGAGGCGGGAGCAAAGAGCCAGAGCTCAAACCCCGCAAGCACAAACAGGTGAGTACAAATAGGTTAGTACACACAGTCACACACACACACACACACACACACACACACACACACACACACACACACACACACACACATCGAGGCAGGCACGCACACACACACACACACAGCGAGGCACGTACACACACACACACACACACACACACACACACACACACACACACACACACACACACACAGCGAGACACGCGCACACACGCACACACACAGCGAGGCACTCACACACACACACACACACACACACACACACACACACACACACACACACACACACACACACACACAGCAACGCACGCACAAGCTGTCAAGGATGATTCAGGTTCACAGGATCCCGTGACGCAACAGACCAGAAAATAGGTTCAAATTATCACGAGCAAATTTCTACAGAAAACGAGACTGGAAGAGTCACATCAGTGGAGGATAACTCAACCATTCTTCAATAACATTTCAACCTTACCAAACACAGTTTAGAACCAAGAGCCCCTGAAAAATATACTTCTGTGATCGGTCACAGACACGTGAATACGCCGCGTATACGGTCGTATACGCAAGCACACGCAGGTGAGGGTGAGAGGCAGCAAGATAACTTGCGATATCATGCTTGCTTGCCTCTGAAACTGGGTCCGCCGCATGGAGCTCCTGCCATGGGTAATACCGGCTTTCCTCTCCCTCCACGATATATTGGGCGAGATTATCCAGCTGAATTAATAATTTACTTTAATATTTTAAGAATGGCGACCATTAGAGGATGAGCGAGGGGGGTTTGGTAATGAATAACGACACGTTAACGACTAGTAATGTCTGCGGTGGCCAGCCTGCCTTGCTACCTCGGTAGGTGACCTTGTCGTACACACACGACTTGTAAGGGCTTTCTTGGGCGTCTCTCAAGGCTCTCGTAAAACACTATTGATACATCGCAGTGAGCTGACAACAGCTGGAGGTAGGAGGACCTCCGCTCTGCACTTGTACACAGAGTCCCATGTTGCAACCTGCTCTCGCACAAGACAGCACATATATGACTTATTGCTTATAGTCACTATAGCGCTTATAAATATGTATATATGTGACATAATGCAAGCCGTATTTTTTCAAGGCACTAACTTTTTCTCTTAGTTTTATTAAACAATAGAGATTTTATACAAAATTTGACAAAATCCTGAGTTACATTACAATTTATTTATATATTTTAGTTTTGTTTTATTATTTTCATAAAACTGTAATATCAATATAGGTATAGGTTCAGTACTAATTGTAATATCTTAACATACTCAGAAGGTTAGGTTAGGTTGTGGTTTCTGGTTCAGCTTTTCAAGGTAAACTCAAATATTCACAATAAATTAGTATGTCACATATGCACTTATTCATAAGCAAGATATTGACTATAAGTGCGAGAACGGGTTGCAACAGGTGCACACTGTACTTGGTGCATTAACCTCGTGGATGTGCTGGAATTTTGGTATGCACAAGGTGTTTCAAGTGCCATTATAACTCTTGGTCAAATATCCATAAATGCAATTCAGGTCCACGTAATATATCTAGGACATGGACAACCAGCCACACATCTGAATATAAAAGAAGTGTACACGATTCGGTCTCTCCTGCACCATTATCAACTCACACTTGGTAATGGCTCTAGACTGACCGAACCGTGTGGTTGGGAGTCTAATTTTCAACCGCGTTATCACAACTTTCTGTCTGTACACTGATGAAAATTATGAGCCACTAAGGTGAGGCACAGAGCACTCAGGCCTACCAAACACACTGAATATATTAATAGTACTCTGTGAAGCATTCAGTAATAACAAATACACACATCCCAGTACGCACGCCTGTTGCCAAGATTGAAATTAGTCCTGGATCATTATCGATTTAAAATAATGGAGGCATTTACAATATAGTGTGGGCATTTGCAATATACTGTAGGTATTTACAATATACTGTGGGCATTTACAATATACTGTGGGCATTTACAATATAGTATGGGAATTTACAATATACTGTGGGCATTTACAATATAGTGTGGGCATTTATAGTATACCGTGGGCATTTACAATATAGTATGGGAATTTACAATATACTGTGGGCATTTACAATATACTGTGGGCATTTACAATATACTTTGGGAATTTACAATATACTCTGGGCATTTACAATATACTGAGGGCATTCACAATATACTGTGGGCACTCATCTTATACCTTGGGAAGTCAGAGTATATTACGGAAGAATTCACGATCCTGGAAGCCCTCTGAAAGTCGTCATGAACCCGGCGACGTTCATATTGTTCTCATGACAATCATAGATTAAAAATAACAAATTAAGAAAATTTTAAAATTGGCATTTTGAAAATTAAGCAATTTGTGACCCCGGCGTTTTAATAGAGCAATAATAGTCATTTTGACACCGGAGGTTCATTGGATGAATGTACTACACCGTAACTGTACTCTGGATGAATGTACTACACCGTAACTGTACTCTGGAGGAATGTACTACGGGGGGAGTACTATGTACTCCCTGTGTAGGGAGCCGGTCAGCCGAGCGGACAGCACACTGGACTTGTGATCCTGTGGACCTGGGTTCGATCCCAGGCGCTGGCGAGAAACAATTGGCAAAGTTTCTTTCACCCTATGCCCCTGTTACCTAGCAGTAAAATAGGTACCTGGGTGTTAGTCAGCTGTCACGGGCTGCTTCCTGGGGGTGGAGGCCTGGTCGAGGACCGGGCCGCGGGGACACTAAAGCCCCGAAATCATCTCAAGATAACCTCAAGATAACTACACCGAACTGTGAATAGAGTACTTTGCATCTGTTGTTCTTCTCACTGTTGACACTCGTCCCTCCAGTACATATAACGTACATATAGTGATGTAATGGACAAATGGAAAGTAGAATTTGGTACTACTGAATTTGGACAAAGCGAAAAAGGCTGTATTTGTGTTGGAAATAAAACCTGGCTTAACCTTACCATCCTTGGCCTAATAATACACGCTATCTGAGGTATAATATAGTACATATATAGTACATATATATGTACATATATGTATATATGTAGTATTTGATTTAGAAATATTTTTCTACTAGAAATATTTATCTACAAAAATCTACTATCTAGTTGTTTATTACGTCAATATAGGTACGATGGTTCGCATAGTTAGAAAAACGTACTATCTAAATATGAGGATGGGATCCCCCCCCCCCCCCTCTCTACAGCTCTATGAATAGTGGTGCGTACAAGAATTTATTTACTATTCACTTTCTGTTAGAAAAGTGTTCTTGCATCTCTTCCTCCGAGTCCTGCGCATCAGTAACCCAAGTTTCTTGAGTCTTAAAGTTTCTATTCTTATCAAGTTTCTTTTTTCTCGCCTTGGTTATCCCATAAATTTTATCGCGTGTATCTTTTCCACAAGCTAATAGAGCTTTCCTTTGAACAAGTCCACAAGGGCCGTGACGAGGGATCGACCTGCGTCCGAGAGGATCCTAGACGCTGCCTTAATGGACTGAGCTACGACATGGTAAAAGAATGGTATTATTTTACCATGTCGTAGCTCAGTCGATTAAGGCAGCGTCTGGGATCCTCTCGGACGCAGGTTCGAACCCTCGATCACGGCCCTTGTGGATTTGTTCATTTGATGCATCAGGCTATTGTGGTTTCTGTGTGTAAAGCTTTTCTTCATCCTAAAACCCGCTTCCAACACTCCAAACATTGTGCTGTTCCTTCCCTTCATAACCGAACTCCAGAATCTCACTAATAATCTTTCCTGCCTCGACTCCTCACGGACGGCGTCCTATCGAGTCGACTCTGATACACAGCATGACTATCCCGCCAAACACACACCGAAACTACGACGTTGGTACAACGTTCGAACAAGTTTTAGCACCTCCTAACCAGTTATAACAACCAATATAGCAGTTTGTAACAACGTTGTAATACGTCATAAACACGTTAAGCCAAGATGTAACAACTTTATTACAAGTTGTAACAAGCGGAAAATAGAGACAGTTTCGGTTTGTGTTTCCAGGGATCTTATCTTGAGGTTATCTTGAGATGATTTCGGGGCTTTTAGTGTCCCCGCGGCCCGGTCCTCGACCAGGCCTCCACCCACAGGAAGCAGCCCGTGACAGCTGATTAACACCCAGGTACCTATTTTACTGCTAGGTAACAGGGACATAGGGTGAAAGAAACTCTACCCATTGTTTCTCGCCGGCGCCTAGGACCGAACCCGGGACCACAGGATCACAAGTCTAGCGTGCTGTCCGCTCGGCCGACCGGCTTCCCGACCAACATGAACCTTGGTCCAAGTTTTGTTGCTGTTGACTCGTCCCTTCCTCAGTGCACAGTTAAATACTTTAACCGTCCCAACAAACGTCAGTATCACGCTGCTGATAATTTCACTAGAACACAGAAATTTTGACGTTCAGGTTGACAGCATCCAAATTTCAGTGCATTAAAGACGAGAAGATACTCTCCTAACTGTTTACTGTTTCCTCTGGAAGATAACAGTTACGTTTACGTTGTGAATCCTGGCAGGAAGAACAGCAGGTAACTGCTCCAACACACGAGATTTACTATATAAAGACGAAATCTGGACGATGAGTTCCAGTTTGCGACTAAGAATGGAAGAGGAACTCTTCCAGGTAACAACGGACTCTGGAAAGGACGTTTTTTAATCTTCCTTTTTAATGTTCTGAAAGACACTAAGTACGAACAGACAACGGCGAGCTCTGGGAGCAGAACATCCCCAGGTAACGGCGGGCTCTGGGAGCAGAACATCCCCAGGTAACGCCGTGCTCTGTGAGCAGAACATCCCCAGGTAACGCCGGGCTCTTCAAGCAGAACATCTCCAGGTAACGCCGGGCTCTGCAAGCAGAACATCCCCAGGTAACGCCGAGCTCTGGGAGCAGAACATCCCCAGGTAACGCCGAGCTCTGCAAGCAGAACATCCCCAGGTAACGCCGGGCTCTTCAAGCACAACATCCCCAGGTAACGCCGAGCTCTTCAAGCAGAACATCCCCAGGTAACGCCGAGCTCTGCAAGCAGAACATCCCCAGGTAACGCCGAGCTCTTCAAGCAGAACATCCCCAGGTAACGCCGAGCTCTGCAAGCAGAACATCCCCAGGTAACGCCGAGCTCTTCAAGCAGAACATCCCCAGGTAACGCCGGGCTCTTCAAGCAGAACATCCCCAGGTAACGCCGAGCTCTGCAAGCAGAACATCCCCAGGTAACGCCGAGCTCTTCAAGCAGAACATCCCCAGGTAACGCCGAGCTCTGCAAGCAGAACATCCCCAGGTAACGCCAGGCGCTGATAAGTGAACTCTTCCCAGTAATCGTGATCTCTAGAGATCCCGGAAATAAAGAGACCGATGTCTTTAACAGCGAATTATTTAAAGCATAGTATTACCTCACCAAGAGAGAGGGGCTCAGAATACACTACTGGCACATACCAAGGCACTGGGGGAGTGCCTGGCACTGGGGGAGTGCCAGGAACTCACGAATACGTCAGCAAGAGTGTCAAACAAGTCCCCTGATCTACATATGCGAAGTCTTCTTAAATAGGCTCTCATACATCATGTCCAATTTTAACCTCAACTCAGAGCATCACCACGTCTAAATCCGGCCCTTTGGGTGAGGTAAGTATACTTGCTGGTCTCATAACCATGTGTAAATGAGGTCTTTTGTTACCAAGTATGAGGCCTTCTGGTCCCAGATAATGAGGTCCACAATACCTAGAGGTTATTACCGCTAAACAAATCCCTCATTCATTCAGTTATTCTGTAATCAGTTTCCTGCCAATAAAGTTTGCTACCACGGAGTCATTAGGCCAACAAACTACAAATTTCTAATCATTTGATCAAGAAATAACATTTTAATTAGTATACACAATTTACTTACTTTAAAAGATTTAAAGCAATGTTTATGTTGTCTGCTAACTTTATAATATACCGAATCGTTTCGCAATTCAGTGCATCCTTGTATTCCTTTAGGTTTCGATCGTACACACAATATATAGTGAAAACTTGCTAATCACTAACTTTCTATATCAATCTTAATTTTTTTGCATAGAGTTTCTCCTGAAAGTTGCCTTGTCAATGCCATATTTAATAATCTTGCTTTCTCTTGTTTCCGTGGGAGATTTGCCAGTCACTGTGAGATGACCTTCCCTCCACGCCTGGCCCGCACTCCCCCCCCCCTACCCCCACCCACCCTGGACCTGAACGCCCCTGAAGTTACACGCCCCTTGGACCAGACACTAAGCGCCCTCTGGCCGTGCATGCAACGGAGCCCCTGCACGTTCCTTGGCCCGGCACGTTCCTTGGCCCTGCACGCCCTCTGGCCCTGCACGCCCTCTGGCCCTGCACGCCCTCTGGCCCTGCACGCCCTCTGGCCCTGGCCGTCCGGCGCATTGGCCGTCCTGAGGTCCTATAGGCCAGAGAATATAAGTACGTTCCTCACAGCTATAAGACCCGTTTGATTCACTAATTACACAAATGTATTAACAATTCCAATAAATATATGTGATAAACTTTTTAAAATGTGGTCGACAAGTGACATGTATATAAATATATCAACAAATAATTTAAATATTTAATAAATAAATTATATTTCAATCTCACCAACATCCCAAACACACCGCACGTATCGCACTGTTTCACGTAACTGTTGTTATCCTGAGAAAACAAAGCAGTTTACGCGAACTGGGCAACGAGACGGCAATCACCGCAGATCTCCTGACAGCCCAAGTCATGCAAATCTCTGCTCTCCCTCTCTCGCATTAGCCCGGCTAAAATTACGACTTATAAATCTTGATGAAGCCAGATTAGTGATTGTTTTTATTGCAGAGGTTGAAAAGAACCAACGACCTAGCGGTGTTCGGGCCGGTGCTGGCGCCCACGAGCAAGGCGAGGTGCGCGTTCAGGTCCCGTGGATGGAAACACACGTCAATGAATGACCCACAAAAAGCAAGCAAGACGGAGAAACACAAAAGTTGAGAGCCGTCGATGAGAGTTCTTCCAAGGGACGGCGCGTAAACCAGGAAATCGTTCAACCATTCCGTTATTTTTGTATTTCCCGATCGTGAGACTCCGGCGGTTCTGGAGCGAAGCAAGGAGATAGCGAGCCCTTCTTCGTAGGAGTTCAGGGGATCCATTCAGGCTCTTTATCTAAACTAATCCATTACGCTCTGTCGATTAAGGCAGCGTCTGGTGATGCTCTCGGACGCAGGTTTGAATCCTCGTCACGGCCCTTGTGGATTTGTTCATTTAAATTAATCCAATTTGCATATATTGTTTCTTGTTAAATTTTGTGTGTATATTTTTCACCATATTTATATAAGCTTTCATCGGTAAAAGCTTTCATCGGTTTATGTGCACATGTAATGTCACCTTTCGTCTAAGTGAATGCAAATAAAGGTTGATCAATCTCTCCTCATACGACTAGCTTCAAATTACTCGTATTAACGTACTCATCCCGCTCTGTACACACTCGAGTGAACGGATGTCCGTTCAGCAGTACTGCGACGGTATCTGAATTACATAATCATAATCTGAAAGGAACCTAACAAGGTCAAGATAAATCCCAGTAGTTTCTTTGCATTATTGTGAATATTTATACATCAATTTCTTTGGCCAAAGATTTTTACTGATGGCACCCAGGTCAATTTTCCTATACAGATAGTGACATTTTGACATTCTTCATCCAAAGTCGTTACTTAGGCTCGGAACCCCTGCATGTGTCAGTATTACCCTGGATCCCATCTACCTCTTGTCCAATTGTCTAACTCGTCTTGAAGGGATTATTCTTACTTAATTGTCCCCGCCCAATTTTGTACACGATTGCACATCTGAAAATGTTGCTGATCAATTCTGAGTCTAAAGCATCAACATTTATATTAAGCTGAGGTCCTAGATTAGAGCTCCTAGGCCAGAGCTCCTAGGTCAGAGCTCCTAGGTCAGAGCGCTGGGACACTCCATTTACATCATACTCCAACTGTGATTCAAATCCATTTATGCTTTTAGATATTTTGCTAAAATCAAGATAAATAATTTTGATTTCCTTTCCACCATCAAACTGTTTAAAATATTTAGGAAAAGAATGGGCGAGTTTATTAAACAGGAGTTACCCTTATTAAACTATGTTTTTCAACCTGCAAACCACGTTTGACATCTTGAAAAAAAAACATGATGTAAAAAGTGGTTCTTGGCTCCTATTGATTCAAGCAATTTTACCTCAAAATTCTCTTAGCTAATTAGTAATGATAGTTTGATGCAAGTGATCTATCACACTTCTTAAAAATAGGCCTCACAGGCCTCCACGACTCCGGTATTCTGGTCGACCGGTAATGTTTTATTAAATATGTAAGATACAGGTTCACTCAGCCCATCTCTACATTATCTAAGGGGCCTTAGCAAATATTTAATCTAGACATGATTACGTGTTGGTCTTTGTTATATTTATTTAATAACGTCCTACCGAGTGGAAGTGCAAGGCGTTCTTCATAATTATTTCAGCGTTTAATATTTCGTATTAAAATGTTCTCGTTAGTTTTATTAACATCTCTATTAAGACGCCATAAGTCATGAATAAGTGCTAACTAAATACATGAGAACACTCATTATAATAAACTTGGTATATAATGATTCTAAAATACACGATCCCAATTGCATTACACAATCCCACTGTATTACACAATCCCCATTGCATTACACAATCCCACTGTATTACACAATCCAACATTGTATTACACAGTCCCCCATTATATTTCACAATCCCCCAATTGCATTACACAATCTCATGGTATTATACAATCCCCCGTTGAATTACACAATCCCCAATTGAATTAAACAGTCCCCATTGAATTACACATTCTCCACTGAATTACACAAACCTCATTGCATAATGTTGGGGTTGGCAAAAATAGTTAATGAGATGTTTTACACTGGAAGCAAAGGTTCAATGACTGCAACATTTTTAAGTTGCTTTGTGGATATTGCAATCACCCGTGACTGAACAGAACTTGGCTGATATTATGATTTACAAATATATTTTAATTTTCAATGTGACCGAGGATTTTTCGTGATTTGTTGAAGGCGTAGAGTGGATGTCAGTAGTTGTAAATATGTCAGGAGTATTGACAGTGTCAAGAACGTTGCAATTTTTAAAATGCATAGTAAATTTGAACAGAAAAAACTGCAGAAGGTAGATTGGCCTATGAAAAGCGGCTCCTGTTTACATCCAGTCATACTTTCATATTTGTGTCTAACGTATGGATGAAATAATCTTGCGATCTTACGTCTATTATGTTGCTTGGTAATTCTAAAAATCAACAGCCCTATTTCCAAGCCAGTATTTACCCAGGTTCTTTCCCGAGTTTAAGTTTTTCAAATTTGCATCCAGCTTTACGTGTCCTCTTTTGTGACTAATAATTTTTTGTCTTATTTATATTCCTCATTTGTATATTTTTTTTCCCTCCATGCTCTTTACCTTTCTATAGGATGTAAATTAAGTTTCGTAAATATTCCTTCATTCAAAAAGTTTCTAATTCTCGAGAATGACTTTCCAACTGAACAGTGTTCTATAGAATGATGCTCAAAACAGGACAGCATAATTTACCTGCGTCTTAACAGGAGCAAAATAAATGGGGAATATTAGTATCATGTACAGACGAGGAGTCACAATAACGTGGCTGAAATATGTTGACTAAACACACACTAGAAAGTGAAGGGACGACGACGTTTCGGTCCGTCCTGGATCATTCTCGAGTCGGTTGTGATCGACTTGAGAATGGTCCAGGACGGACCGAAACGACGTCGTCCCTTCACCTGCTAAGTGTGGGGTCTGATCAGCATACTTTAGCCACGTTATTGTGACTCATCGCCTGCATACTAAAATTAATTTATAATGTATACAATCCTTCCAACCTTGACTTTTATTATAGAACAGATTTTTCTTTACAACATGACCTTCATTATTTCTTTAAGCTTCTTTATGAATTCCTTGTTATTTTGCTCATTTGATAAATTGTTAAAGACACACTTTGCCAATCTTAATCAATACTCTACAAGAAGGTTTGGGTCTAAAGATAAGGCAAAAGCCTCAACCAAATTTGTATAGGGAATAATGTGGGGTTCGGGACAGACATGGGCCTACCCTCAAGGCCTGGTCGACGACCGGGCCGCGGGGTCACTAAGCCCGGAATCACCTCAAGGTAACCGCCTCAAGGTAACCCCCGTTTAGGCTAAGTCGTAAATGAAATCGGGGATGCGTTACCCGTAGAGTGTTGAAGCTATTCTTGCCATCACACCGACGGCTCAGTCCAATCCTCTACTGGACGGACTGCAGCAGCATGTAGGTCTTATAGAAATAATATTTGCACAAAGACTGTCAGTGTCAGGTTAAACAACTGGCTGACCTCCACACAAGCAGAACTAGCAGCATTACACTTAGCTACCAGTACATTAAAAAAATGGAGGAGGAATAATATTCTGTGATTCAAAGTCTGCTCTTCAAGCAATCGAAAACTTCTCTTGGAAGATCGACAGCAAGAACCTCATACTCCCAATTGTAAATGACCTAATTGATGCACAGAGTAAAGGGTCTCGAATTTCCTTGTATGGATACCTTCACACATAAATATAACCCATCATAATGAAACAGACCTTGCAGCCAAATTAGCGTGTAACAAGTTTGAAGTTGACTTAGATCTAGGTATCCCCATCTCTGCTGTCAAAACTACATTGATCCAAACATTCAGATCTGATAGGAAAGAAATTACTGACTCCCAACGACCTGAAAGTACTAGTATAAAAAGCTATGATTTGTTCAGATCTGAAACCTACATCTATGGGCAGCACAAAACGTCCACTAGACTGTGCGACACAGTGGTTGCAAGGATCAGGTTGGGTTACCGTTACCTGTGGCAGGTGGCTGCAGGTGACGGATCTCCCAATCCTGAGCACTCCAGTTGCAAACTCTGTGAGCAGGAACTACGGCACGATCTCCCGCACTACATCACTGAATGCCCAGTTATTAGACCTTTCAGACCAGTTGGCATGAGGTACCTGGAGCTTTGCAATTACTTTATTCACTCTCGTATTCTTGAAGATATCCTCACAATGTACCCAAAATTTGCCAGTGCAGGCTACTAAACATATGGCCCTGAATGACTAACCATCCTGCGAGATGGGGATCTTTATTACCACTGCTGCCTTATTCAATCTTGTGTTGATGATATCCTCAAAATGCATCCGGAATCTGCCAGTGCAGACTGCTTATCACATGCCTCTGTATGACTAACCATCCTGTGTGATGGGGATTTTCTTGCATCAACTAGTTAGCTTTTTTGACACACTGTACTCCACTTCATATAGTCTAGGGTAGCTGCACTAATGCAGATGTACCCAAGGAATTAATAATAAAAAAAAAAAAACACTAAAAAAAATGATGTAATTGTAAAGACCCATAGCCTCGGAGAAGAGAAGAAAGAGTATTCAGATAAAAAAATCGCTGTTTGACTAAATATGTACGAGTATTCGCTTCTTCAATCACTCCTTTTTTATTATTTATGTTGTATTCTTTATTATATAAGGATACACAGTTACATAGCTGACTGGTCACAAAAGCTGGACAATGAGAGAAAATAACGGGAACAAAATATATAATGGGAATGTTATCTGTTGGAGGTTACAGGGAGATGGTGGGGGAGAGTGAGGAAATACGGAGATAGATTATGAAGGGGGGGGGGTAGAAATAGCTTAAGCTACTCTATCCCTTTGAGATATATTTCTTGCTTATCTCAATAAACATACTTGAACTTGAACTTGAAGGGGAGAGGGGAGGAGGCAAAGAGGAAGAGAGGGAGAGAGGAGAAGGCAAAGAAGAAGAGGCGGAGTGGGGAGGAGGCAAAAGGGAACAGAGAGGAGATAGGGAGGAGGACGTAGGGACATGGGGAAAGAAGACGGGTGGAATAAAGGTGGTTAGAGAGAGAGAGAGAGAGAGAGAGAGAGAGAGAGAGAGAGAGAGAGAGAGAGAGAGAGAGAGAGAGAGAGAGAGAGACCATCCCGGGCACCGCCAGATACCTTTCTTAGTTCTTTTATATAAAAAATCGAACAAGATTCGTGGTTAAACATTTTTGGTTAATGTTACTGGTGGTAATTAACGTTGAAAACTACGTCTCTGGTCATCAATTTAAATGTTTTTTTTTGTATTATACTTTGCACCCTCATTATTACTCTGCTTGGTTGTGTTGCCTGTTCTGCATTATGTTCATTGTGATCTGTTCTTTATGTTATTTTCGGTCGCCTTAACATGCTCGCGTGCTTGGCTAAACATTGTTATTGTTATCATGTTATGAGTTCAGCACATGTCACTGAAGGTCAGTTCAGCATGTTCCTTCCTGTGTTGTGCTAATTTTGATATCCTTGCTATCGGCTCAGCGCCCGACTTGCTGCTTGCTCCCCTGCCCCTTGTGGATAGTTCAGTCTGCCCCTTGTGGATAGTTCAGTCTGCCCCTTGTGGATAGTTCAGTCTGCCCCTTGTGGATAGTTCAGTCTGCCCCTTGTGGATAGTTCAGTCTGTCCCTTGTGGATAGTTCAGTCTGCCTCTTGTGGATAGTTCAGTCTGTCCCTTGTGGATAGTTCAGTCTGCCCCTTGTGGTCGATTCAGTATAATTTCCTTTCTGCTAACCCAGCTGGCGTGAAGCGATAAGGAAGATCAAGAATCAGAGATCACCGGAGCAGAACAATCAGCTCACAGTACGCATCATTGTCTCATGAAATCAAAGTCCACAATGTCTTTCGGGGCCATAAATAAATAACTTTGGGAGAGAAACCTCTGATTCTACAGAGCTTGTGTCGTGAAAAAACTGTGGTCCCACAATCCAGTTTACACCTCAACATGGCTCTGTAGTTTTGCGTCACTTGGTCTGTCCAATCACTTGGACTGGACGGTAGAGCGACGGTCTCGCGTCATGCAGGTCGGCGTTCAATCCCCGACCGTCCAAGTGGTTGGGGCACCAATCCTTCCCCTCGTCCCATCTAAAATCCTTATCCTGACCCCTTCCCAGTGCTATATAGTCGTAATGACTTGGTGCTTTCCCCCCTGATAGTTCCCTTCCCCTTGTCAGTAACTGGATGGGTGACCGTGCGAGCAGCTCCGCACTTTGCTATTAGTGTGTTATAAGAAATGTCAGACAAGGGTGACCAGGGGTCACTCTGGGTCACCCTTGTCACCCTGGGTCACCCTGACCCAGAAAGAAGACTCCACTTGCCTCACCACCTTCAGTCATCAACACCAAGGTCTTAAGGACCTTATCTCCCAGGATGATAAAGGTCGCAGCGGCTTGCAGAAAGTTCTTTCGTAATAAATGTTTCCTCACACATATACGTCACAAAGATTTTTTTTTGTCTCAGTCTGACATTGTTTTTCCAAGATGGTGAAGCCTCTCTCTCTCCCTTCACTCTCCCTCCTCACAAAATCCAGACATCACCATCGAACGAGCAGGTTTAGGAACTTAAAATTATGCAAATGTTCTGGGCGTGGTCCAGTTAGTGTACTTGTTTTGTAGAGCTTCTGCATTTAAGGTACCCACAATGTCCTCCTTATATGGTGTAAGTCAAGGAGCTGGGAATTCTTATGCCACTAACCGAGTGTGTGTGTAGGCATCTGCTGCTCTGTTTTGCTTCTTGACGCAGGCATCTGATGCTGTATTTTGCTTCTTGACGCAGGCATCTGCTGCTGTATTTTGCTTCTTGACGCAGGCATCTGCTGCTGTATTTTGCTTCTTGACGCAGGCATCTGCTGCTGTATTTTGCTTCTTGACGCAGGCATCTGCTGCTGTATTTTGCTTCTTGACGCAGGCATCTGCTGCTGTGTTTTTTCCTTCTTGACGCGGGCTCCTGTGTCCTGGTATTTGATCGATGCATAAGATTGCATTTTGTTCATTAACACTTGCATTATTTCCCGAATAGAGTTCCTTGACACAAACATCAGATCATTTGTTCTGCTCCTCACTTGTATAACGAACAAATGTACTCGTTGATGTCCTCGATAAACATTGCGCTCTGGAGAACTTTCTGTGCTTTTCACAGTGGAGAATTACAAGCAGTCTCTGCCTCTTCCATCAGCACATATCGCCGGAGAGGCGGCCATATGGTCGGGACGAGAAGAGAGAGAAGGGAAAATCTTATCGCTGCTGGAAGATTACGTTAGCTCAAAGACGTGCGGTTAGCAGCACGTATCGTTCCCTCTCTCTCTCTTCATTGTGATGGTTATCGCGTTATGAACAAGGATCAACGACGCCATAACCCCGAAAACTGCAGGTTCCAAACTCGTTAAATCCTGATGCTGATTACATTGCAAGAGAAAACTAACACGATATCGGCGTTATGGCTTTTTGGGATGCTTTCCTCACGCGCGTTGAAATCTCTTGAGGCGACGAATATGTTATGTTTTGTAATAGGAGCTGAAGGTGTCTTATTAACACTGCTACTTTTCCTTTCACCTTGAAGCATCTTGAAAACTACGCAGGGCTCCTGTGGCGCAGTGGGCTACGTCCTTGCCTCAAGGGGGGAGACAGGAGTGGTTGCGCATGTATTCTTTCAGTTAATACCTCTGATCATCTAGCAGTAAATTCGGACCAACGTGTCCTAAAGAAGGACCAGCAGGTGGGGGCCGATAAGATAGGCCTTATCAGGCTTCCTATCTTCAGCTATAAGAATCCATCTGATGATGAACTATGTGAAGAAAATAAGTCTTAAAGTCGTTATTGAAACAAGTGACTACAGCCACATGTATACGAGAGCGAGGATGTAATGGTCCGTCCTGGACTCTTACCAAGTCGTGACATTCATTTCACATGTGTGGGAGGGTCATATGTAAGCCACATGTTAATGAGACTGGCTTCTCACTCGTGTTCTGCCGACCCTCTTTAAGTTCTAGTATCAAACTACTACTATGATGCAACTCCGATATTTTAAAGCTTTGATTGAGTGCTCAACTAGATGACGAATACAATAAGTGCTCAGATTGTCAAGAACTGATATATTCCTATGAATTAACACGCGACGATAGACGTGTGCACATACATAACCATACAACATACACACAGTGACAAATACATAATCATACAACACACATGTGCACACATGTGAGAACAATTTTACAGTCTCACATAAATCACGCACTCGTGAAAATCTGACGCTCGCCAACCCCCTGTCTGTCTGTCTCTCTCTCACACAACAATATCTCTCACTAGCCTACACCTTTCTCACACTCTCACACACACAAGGGTCTCACATTAAGCAGCTCAGTCTTACAAACAGCTCAGTCTCACACTCTTGCATACACTCAAATCTTTGAATATAATTTTGCCCAAATTTATAAATATTTTACATATTTTAATGCTGGCTTGAGTAAATATCAATACCAACATGTGCTCTAGTGTAAACGAACAGCAAGGTATGCTAGTATACAAGGCCCCAATCAAGCACTAAGCAGACAAAAAGTCTTAGTTTCCAGTCCACGAGAAACAACCTCTCGAGCGTCCAGTTCTTGACGTTTCAGTCCCCGATCTTCAGTCCCCGATTACAGTTTTCAAGCTTCTAATACTCGATTTTCAGTCCTTTGGCTTTAAGCCCTAGAGGTTCCAGTCCTTGAGTGCTCAGTCTTCTAGCGCCCAGATCTCAAGCTTCAAGCGTTAAATTCACACTTTTCATGTTTCAATGAAGACGTTTCAAGCTGTACCTTGATTTTCATTTTTAAGCAATCTGATCTTTCAGTCCCTTGACTGGAGCTATACACGGCGTTCTCTCCTTCGACTGCAACAAGACCAATTACTGAAATCCTTGCACAAGTCAAAACATTCAATGTTGACATTTAAAACTGCAGAGTGGTACTATTTGGTTTTCCTTTTCAAACAGCCCACAAAATATATCTAGTTACCACGATCGTATACTTGTTCATGTGTCTCAACATATCTATGATATAGGTGCTGGAGCATCTATATGATTATTTATATATTTTGTCCCTTAGGGGTAAGTGGTGTGTGTTGATGAACCTCTGTGACAGTGGTGGTGGTCCCCTTCCTGGCCCTCCTTGCCTTGTTGTTCCAGTTCTCGTGCTGGCGAGTGGCTGGGCGTCTCAGTGAGCAGTGAGGATGGCAGTAATATAGCAGTAGTGAGCAGTAATTAAGATGCTGTTATGCAGACGAGGAGTCAAATATGTTGACCAAACCACACACTAGAAAGTGAGGGGACGACGACGTTTCGGTCCGTCCTGGACCATTCTCAATTCGAGTGTTAGAATGGCAAACAGTCGACTTGAGAATGGTCCAGGACGGACCGAAATGTCGTCGTCCCTTCACTTTCTAGTCTGTGGTCTGGTCAACAAGGTGCTGTTACAGAGTCGTTCACCGCAATCGGTTCAGAACCGACAGTTCCCTTGTTTGATTACCTTTCTTGGACGTTTGGACACATGTCGTTGCACCAAGTGTCATTGTTAGCTTAGAGTAAATTGGCATGCATTACTTAGACAACTGGCGTGGCATGCATTCTGAGGGAGGCAAGCAGCTGGCTTGTTGAGGGATTCCCAGCAAGACTCAGCCTTCCAGTCCCTGCCAATGGTAAAACAAACCTCACATTTACGAAGAGGGATGATAAAGAGATGACGAGGTCACCGTTGGCGTAGAGGTGCAACGAGGCTGTGAGCCGACAATCCCGGAGCTCTGTGCTTCAACCCCCGGCAATTACTATACGTAAAAACCCGTGAGAAGTCACGTTATCTTCGGGAGATCTGTGAGTTTCTCAGGCCATTTCCCCGGGTTGGGCAGGGCGTGGAAATAAGGGCAAACCTGTCTCTTTAGGGACCGTCTGAGGACTTTACGACGAAGATGCTTGGAGAGGAGGAAATATTACTGGTGCCCAGCACGAGGTTAATTGTCTGCCTCAGAGTTCCTCCACTCGCCTGAGTCATGCCGAATTGTCAATAGTAAAGTTATGTCGATCTGTATATAATTGACCAAAAAATATCTTGTTTTCGCGAGGAAAACATTTGTGATATCGAACGCTCAGAATTATCGCCATAAACGCTGGACTTGAGATAACTCGTTATAATTTACGCGATAATTTATCAAACATATCTAGCCAGTATATTTACTTGTTATTTGTATTGACTATTTTTTGCCTGCAGGATTGATCTATTAGCTCTTGGTCTCCGCCTTTCTAACCATTGATTGTCAAATATGTTGACTCCGAACCTAATCTTTTCTATGTTATCATCTACATATATTCTCTCTCCCCCCCCCACCCCCCCCCTCCGTTCTCTCTCACGTGTACACATTCCCAGGATGCAACCTGCAATTAACTTCCAGGTTAGTTGCAACTAACTTACTGTTAAAACATGAGACATGAGGTAAAAGAATTATAACTATTTGTTTCGGGCTATGCTGGGAATCGAACACTGGTCCTTTGACTGCGAATCCCAAACGCTGCCCGCGCGCGCGTGTACTTACCTAGTTGTGCTTGCGGGGGTTGAGCTCTGGCTTTTTGGTCCCGCCTCTCAACTGTCAATTAACTGGTGTTCAGGTTCCTGAGCCTACTGGGCTCTTATCATATCTACACTTGAAACTGTGTATGGAGTCAGCCTCCGCCACATCACTGCCTAATGCATTCCATTTGTCAACCACTCTGACACTAAAAAAATTCTTTCTAATATCTCTGTGGCTCATTTGGGCACTCAATTTCCACCTAGTGCGTGTGTGTGTGTGTGTGTGTGTGTGTGTGTGTGTGTGTGTGTGTGTGTGTGTGTGTGTGTGTACTCACCTAGTTGTACTCACATAGTTGTGCTTGTGGGGGTTGAGCTCTGGCTCTTTGGTCCCGCCTCTCAACTGTCAATCAACAGGTGTACAGATTCCTGAGCCTATTGGGCTCTATCATATCTACACTTGAAACTGTGTATGGAGTCAGCCTCCACCACATCACTGCCTAATGTATTCCATCTGTTAACCACTCTGACACTAAAAAAATTCTAATATCTCTGTAGTTCATTTGGGCACTCAATTTCCACCTAGTGTGTGTGTGTGTGTGTGTGTGTGTGTGTGTGTGTGTGTACTCACCTAGTTGTACTCACCTAGTTGTGCTTGCGGGGGTTGAGCTCTGGCTCTTTGGTCCCGCCTCTCAACCGTCAATCATCAGGTGTACAGTTTCCTGAGCCTATTGGGCTCTATCATATCTACACTTGAAACTGTGTATGGAGTCAGCCTCCACCACATCGCTTCCTAATGCATTCCATTTGTCAACCACTCTGACACTAAAAAAGTTCTTTCTAATATCTCTGTGGCTCATTTGGGCACTCAGTTTCCACCTGTGTCCCCTAGTGCGTGTGCCCCTTGTGTTAAACAGCCTGTCTTTATCAACCCTGTCGATTCGATTCCCCTGAGAATCTTGAATGTGGTGATCATGTCCCCCCTAACTCTTCTGTCTTCCAACGAAGTGAGGTTTAATTCCTGCAGTCGCTCCTCGTAGCTCATACCTCTCAGCTCGGGTACTAGTCTGGTGGCAAACCTTTGAACCTTTTCCAGTTTAGTCTTATGCTTGACTAGATAGGGACTCCATGCTGGAGCCGCATACTCCAGGATTGGTCTGACATATGTGGTATATAATGTTCTGAAAGATTCCTTACACAAGTTTCTAAAGGCCGTTCTTATGTTAGCCAACCTGGCATATGCTGCTGATGTTATCCTCTTGATATGAGCTTCAGGGGACAGGTCTGGCGTGATATCAACCCCCAGGTCTTTCTCTCTCTCTGACTCTTGAAGTATTTCATCTCCCAAATGATACCTTGTATCTGGTCTCCTGCTTCCTACCCCTATCTTCATTACATTACATTTGCTTGGGTTAAACTCTAACAGCCATTTGTTCGACCATTCCTGCAGCTTGTCCAGGTCTTCTTGAAGTCTCAAGCTGTCCTCCTCTGTCTTAATCCTTCTCATAATTTTGGCGTCGTCAGCAAACATTGAGAGGAATGAGTCTATACCCTCTGGGAGATCATTTACGTATATCAGAAACAGGATAGGTCCAAGTACAGAGCCCTGTGGGACTCCACTGGTGACTTCACGCCAGTCTGAGGTCTCACCCCTCACTGTAACTCTCTGCTTCCTATTGCTTAGGTACTCCCTTATCCACTGGAGCGCCCTACCTGTTACTCCTGCCTGTTTCTCCAGCTTATGCATCAACCTTTTATGGGGTACTGTGTCAAAGGCTTTCCGACAGTCCAAAAAAATGCAGTCCGCCCACCCTTCTCTTTCTTGCTTAATTCTTGTCACCTGATCGTAGAATTCTATCAAGCCTGTAAGGCAAGATTTACCCTCCCTGAACCCATGTTGATGGGTTGTCACGAAGTCTCTTCTCTCCAGATGTGTTACTAGGTTTTTTCTCACAATCTTCTCCATCACCTTGCATGGTATACAAGTTAAGGACACTGGCCTGTAGTTCAGTGCCTCTTGTCTGTCACCCTTTTTGTATATTGGTACTACATTAGCAGTCTTCCATATTTCTGGTAGGTCCCCCGTTTCCAGTGACTTACTATACACTATGGAGAGTGGTAAGCAAAGTGCTCCTGCACACTCTTTCAATACCCATGGCGAGATTCCATCCGGCCCAACAGCTTTTCTCACATCCAGCTCCAATAGGTGCTTTGTGTGTGTGTGTGTGTGTGTGTGTGTGTGTGTGTGTGTGTGTGTGTGTGTGTGTGTGTGTGTGTGTGTGTGTGTATGTGTGTGTACTCACATAGTTGTACTCACCTAGTTGTGCTTGCGGGGGTTGAGCTCTGGCTCTTTGGTCCCGCCTCTCAACCGTCAATCAACAGGTGTACAGTTTCCTGGGCCTAATGGGCTCTATCATATCTACACTTGAAACTGTGTATGGAGTCAGCCTCCACCACATCGCTTTCTAATGCATTCCATTTGTCAACCACTCTGACACTAAAAAAGTTCTTTCTAATATCTCTGTGGCTCATTTGGGCACTCAGTTTCCACCTGTGTCCCCTAGTGCGTGTGCCCCTTGTGTTAAACAGCCTGTCTTTATCAACCCTGTCGATTCCCCTGAGAATCTTGAATGTGGTGATCATGTCCCCCCTAACTCTTCTGTCAATGTGTGTGTGTGTGTGTGTGTGTGTGTGTTGCATGCAACACACATTGAGTGCCAAAGGATTAAGTGCCTGTGTCACCTTCATTTGCCGGGTCAAGAAAGTTAGAGTGATGTATTATGGAAAATTTAAGAGGTCATTAAAACCATTACCCGAGCTGGAAATGTTCTTGTAAGAATTTATGTTGACGTTTATGTGTGTGAAGGAGATGACAGATTTTCTCGAGATAACATTCAAGTCATTTGCGGTACGACAATTTTTTTTAATTAATTTTTTAATGTTTATGACTGGGTGTTGAAGTGTATTTTGTCTGTGATTCGATCTAAGATTTTTTTTGCCAGTATAAGGTATATTTTCCTTCTCTGCAAAGAAAATATGAGTGATGTAAAGATTTTAATATCTTCTGGTAATTTGAAAGTTGATTAGAATAATAATTAATGACACATAACGTAGAATTTCGCATATTAAGCAATATTTGTTGAGAGAATCTTGAGGCCACTGATGAGCTCATCATGGTTGCTGGAACTATACATCAATAAATCATTATACAGAATCACATTATATTTGATAACTCATAACGCTTCAGTATTTACTCGAGGCTACAGTACTGGCAGGGAGCCATACACAAGATTACAGGGAGTTAAACACTGTATTTTAACAGTGAATTAAACACTATTTATTATACATATTTGCAATATTTGTATTTCTTGCCTAGACCGCTGTGAAGTTCCTAATGCCATAATCCTAGATCAGCTTCTCCACCGGTCCATACCCAATCCTAATCACTATAACACCCTTGTCTCTGGGGGATCACTTTATTTCCTCAGATTACGGGGCCCAACATTAATCACTTCATAACAGTACACTCTTGCTACTACCAATAGTCTACGAGGTGACTGGAGGGCCATCAGCTGGAAACCTAGACAGCTTCCAGATCCAAACTGCTTCTCCCACCATTCTTGAGTCGCTGTCCCGTCTCCACATCACATGTGCGACACTCCCTCTGGCCCTCCTCAACCATTGCTCATTGTGCAGCAGCTTGTTATGGTCCTCTTCCAGCTATTCCGGTTGTGCTAGGGTCGTTAAAGATGCCGGCAGCTTCTTATAATTGCCAGAAGCTCTTAGAGAATTCGACATATTCTGACGTCCCAGTATTGCCTCAACTATTTACCATACCAGCCTCAATACACGGCCCAATCGTACAAGCTCACCTAATTGCTTCCACTGGCCTCATACTTTGAGTGAGTCTAATTCTAAGACAACTGAAAACAAACTTTATTCGGTATTTTCCTATTATACCTTAGGGTATACCGAGTATATTCCATAGGGCTTAACCTCCATAACCACGTATCTGGAGAGACCAAAGACGCGAGGTCGATCCCATTGTATGACCTCAGGTGTATTTTCATAGTTACATAAAGTTATTGTGGTTTTCATTGTGATTAATAGTTATTAGTGGACCTGTGTGGCCTCAACAGGTCGAGGTGAGGGGCTTAGATGACCTGAGTTTCGTGTGGTAAAGAATAACTTAATGTCGCGTCTTTACGGACCTCATCCTGATGCTGTACTCGTCCAATTTTCAAATAAATTTTAATTTTAATATGGTTTTAATTTTAATAAATAAATTAAATTAATTATAATTTTAATTTTAATAAATAAATTAAATTATTATAATTTTAATTTTAATAAATAAATTAAATTAATTATAATTTTAATTTTAATAAATAAATTAAATTAATTATAATTTTAATTTTAATAAATAAATTAAATTAATTATAATTTTAATTTTAATAAATAATTAAATTAATTATAATTTTAATTTTAATAAATAAATTAAATTAATTATAATTTTAATTTTAATAAATAAATTAAATTAATTATAATTTTAATTTTAATAAATAAATTAAATTAATTATAATTTTAATTTTAATCAATAAAATAAATTTTATTATAAATTTAATTTTAATAAATAAATTGTAATACATCCATTTTACCATTACAAATAATACAAAAAATTATTTTATCAAACAAATTAATATGATATATCATATTTTTGTTCATAGATGGGCCTGGGGCAGGTTAGGTCAGGCGTTGTAGGTGTGTTTGGAATGATTTGTGTCAACAGTACAGGAAGTGGTTGGGGAGGAGGGAGAGGAATTATCAGGGGGAAAGCGCCAAGCCATTACGACTATATAGCACTGGGAAGGAGTCAGGATAATTATTTGGGATGGAAGGATTTGGGATGGGACGGAGAAGGGAAGAAATGGTGCCCAACCACTTGTGGACGGTCGGGGATTGAACACCGTCCTGTATGAAGCGAGCAACAGTTCAAAATATGTCTTTGTTTGCCTTGCAGGTTGTCCAGCAACTCGCCACAACGTCAATTTACCGTCCTATCCTAACCACAGATGCAGGAACCCAAGCAACCTACCTAACCTAACCAACCGATGCATAAAAAACGTGGATTTTTGGGAGCTGCTACTGTCCATATTCCGTTCCTTTTGGTACGCTAGTCGCCATGGCGTTATCTTGAGGTTATCTTGAGATGATTTCGGGGCTTTGTGTCCATGCGGCCCGGTCCTCGACCTGGCCTCCACCCCCCAGGAAGCAGCCCGTAGCAGCTGTCTAACTCCCAGGTACCTATTTACTGCTAGGTAACAGGGGCATCAGGGTGACAGAAACATTTTACCCATTTGTCTCCGCCTCCACTGGGGATCGAACCCGGAACCTCAGGACTACGAATCCGAAGCGCTGTCCACTCAGCTGTCAGCCGTCAGGCGTACATATAGTAGCGGGATAATAGAGCAAACATTCAATATATAACGTCCGAAGCTTTTGGGTTTGATTTTCCAAGTATAATACGGACGCAGGCATAGCTTAGTTTTTGTTATACTTGGATAGACTTAATATATATTGTTAGGCCTACTTTAGAATAAGTGAAGAAGTTACAGAGATTAAAGTAAGGTTAGATTAGGTTGGGTTTGATTAGGCCTGGTTAGCTTAGGTGAGGCTAGGCACTGACTAGGTTAAGTTAGAGTAGGTTAGGTTAGACTAGGCAAGGCGGAAGTGTTATAATCTTTAGGTTAGGTTAGGTTAGATTAGGTTGACTAGGAAGAAGAGTTAGAATGGTTAGGTTAGATTATGTTAGTTAGTTAAGTTCGATTAAGTTAGGTTAGATTAGGTTAGATTATTGTTGACCAAACCACACACTAGAAAGTGGAGAGACGTGGACGTTTCGGTCCATCCTGGACCATTCTCACAATCCACTTGAGAATGGTCCAGGACGGACCGAAACGTCGTCGTCCCTTCACCTTCTAGTGTGTGGTCTGGTCAACTTTTTTCAACCCCGTTATTGTGACTCCTCATCTGCATAAGTTAGATTAGGTTAGGTCAGGTTAGATTAGGTTAAGTTAGATTAGGTTATACTAGGCGGAAGAGTTAGAATGCTTAGATTATGTTACGCGGAAGAGTAGGAATGGTTAGGTTAGCTTCGGTTCGGTTAGACTAGCTTAGGTTAGGTTAGGTTAGGTTAGGTTAGGTTAGGTAGAAGAGTTAGACCGGCAATAGGAATACACGGTGAACGTAAGAAAGGTTACTGAGAGTTAGCAATCTTACCAGCTGTTTAATTACGGGATTTGATAAATATTAGAACAACTTAAAGAACATTTTTACATTTTGTTTATATCTCCATGTGAGGTAGAGGGAGAGAAGAGAGGACACCAACACCCTCTCATGACATCACATTTCCCCCTGACATGAGCTGGCTTTTTCATGTTTACAGTTAGCTGTGTTGACCAGCCACAGCGTCCATATTGTACGCTGTGGCTGGCCAACACAGCGTCCATATTGTACGCTGTGGCTGGCCAACACAGCGTCCATATTGTACGTTGTGGCTGGCCAACACAGCGTCCATATTGTACGTTGTGGCTGGCCAACACAGCGTCCATACTGTACGCTGTGGCTGGCCAACACAGCGTCCATATTGTACGCTGTGGCTGGCCAACACAGCGTCCATATTGTACGCTGTGGCTGGCCAACACAGCGTCCATATTGTACGTTGTGGCTGCAACCACAGCGTCCATACTGTACGCTGTGGCTGGCCAACACAGCGTCCATACTGTACGCTGTGGCTGGCCAACACAGCGTCCATACCGTACGCTGTGGCTGGCCAACACAGAGTCCATATTGTACGCTGTGGCTGGCCAACACAGCGTCCATATGTACGCTGTGGCTGGCCAACACAGCGTCCATACTGTACGCTGTGGCTGGCCAACACAGCGTCCATACTGTACGCTGTGGCTGGCCAACACAGCGTCCATACTGTACGCTGTGGCTGGCCAACACAGCGTCCATACTGTACGCTGTGGCTGGCCAACACAGCGTCCATACCGTACGCTGTGGCTGGTCAACACAGCGTCCATACCGTACGCTGTGGCTGGCCAACACAGCGTCCATACTGTACGCTGTGGCTGGCCAACACAGCGTCCATACTGTACGCTGTGGCTGGCCAACACAGCGTCCATACTGTACGCTGTGGCTGGTCAACACAGCGTCCTACTGTACGCTGTGGCTGCCCACACAGCGTCCCTACTGTACGCTGTGGCTGGTCAACACAGCGTCTATACTGTACGCTGTGGCTGGCCAACACAGCGTCCATACTGTACGCTGTGGCTGGCCAACACAGCGTCCATACTGTACGCTGTGGCTGGCCAACACAGCGTCCATACTGTACGCTGTGGCTGGCCAACACAGCGTCCTACTGTACGCTGTGGCTGGCCAACACAGCGTCCATACTGTACGCTGTGGCTGGCCAACACAGCGTCCATACTGTACGCTGGGGCTGGCCAACACAGCGTCCATACCGTACGCTGTGGCTGGCCAACACAGCGTCCATACCGTACGCTGTGGCTGGCCAACACAGCGTCCATACTGTACGCTGTGGCTGGCCACACAGCGTCCATACCGTACGCTGTGGCTGGCCAACACAGCGTCCATACTGTACGCTGTGGCAGGCCAACACAGCGTCCATATTGTACGCTGTGGCTGGCCACACAGCGTCCATACCGTACGCTGTGGCTGGTCAACACAGCGTCCATACTGTACGCTGTGGCTGGCCAACACAGCGTCCCACTGTACGCTGTGGCTGGCCAACACAGCGTCCATACTGTACGCTGTGGCTGGCCAACACAGCGTCCATACTGTATGCTGTGGCTGGCCAACACAGCGTCCATACTGTACGCTGTGGCTGGCCAACACAGCGTCCATACTGTACGCTGTGGCTGGCCAACACAGTGTGAAAGGAAAAAATCATAATCTATCGCAAATATTTGTTTCGGGAAGCAAGTGGTATTTCCGGTTACTTATTCCTTCATTGTATAGTAAAATGGCTTTCATTCTTTTAAACTTTGCCCAACCACTTGGGGTGGACGGTAGAGCGACGGTCTCGCTTCATGCAGGTCGACGTTCAATCCCCGACCGTCCACAAGGGTTGGGCACCATTCCTTTCCCTCCATCCCAAATCCTTATCCTGATCCCTTCCCAGTGTAATATAGTCATAATGGCTTGACGCTTCCCATGACCTTTGCTTTAGACAGCATCGGGGGGATATCTTCAAGATATTTTAAGATAGTCTACTCCAAGAGCCGAGACGCTTTGTTGCAAAAATAGGAACGTCGGAACGTCTTCCCAAAGCTGTATGTGCAGCCCGTTCTCCTGAGGCTCCCCCAACGTCAAGAAACTGTCGTATTAAAGTGCCCTGAACCTAACCTACCAGAGGACCCAAACGGAAAACGGGACAGTACGTCACTCTCGCCAGCCGCTGACATTTTCTAGTACGACAATTTTTGGCCGTATGTAATGCATAGGCGCGGAAAGCGACGTTGTTTGTAGGAGGACAGGTTGTAGGACAGGTTGTAGGAGGATAGGTTGTAGGAGGATAGGCTATAGGAGGACAGGTTGTAGGAGGACAGGTTGTAGGAGGACAGGTTGTAGGAGGACAGGTTGTAGGAGGACAGGTTGTAGGAGGACAGGTTGTAGGAGGACAGGTTGTAGGAGGACAGGTTGTAGGAGGACAGGCTGTAGGAGGACAGGTTGTAGGAGGACAGGCTGTAGGAGGACAGGTTGTAGGAGGACAGGCTGTAGGAGGACAGGCTGTAGGAGGACAGGGTGTAGGAGGACAGGTTGTAGGAGGACAGGTTGTAGGAGGACAGGTTGTAGGAGGACAGGCTGTAGGAGGACAGGCTGTAGGAGGACAGGTTGTAGGAGGACAGGTTGTAGGAGGACAGGTTGTAGGAGGACAGGTTGTAGGAGGACAGGTTGTAGGAGGACATGGTCATTTTATATACGATGGAGACAAAAAAAATCAGACAGCAACACTACTTAGGAGCAAAATAAGATGAAATTATTACATGGTGTAATTAGTAAAGTATTTCATATGTTTCGTCTGTGAGTGAATTAGCAATGGACAAACCTGGTTTAGTGTAGTGAGGTGTAGACTCAGGAGCCTGGGTTAGTGTAGTGAGGTGTAGACTCTGGAACCTGGGTTAGTGTAGTGAGGTGTAGACTCAGGAGCCTGGGTTAGTGTAGTGAGGTGTAGACTCAGGAGCCTGGGTTAGTGTAGTGAGGTGTAGACTCAGGAGCCTGGGTTAGTGTAGTGAGGTGTAGACTCAGGAGCCTGGGTTAGTGTAGTGAGGTGTAGACTCAGGAGCCTGGGGTAGTGTAGTGAGGTGTAGACTCAGGAGCCTGGGGTAGTGTAGTGAGGTGTAGACTCAGGAGCCTGGGTTAGTGTAGTGAGGTGTAGACTCAGAAGCCTGGGGTAGTGTAGTGAGGTGTAGACTCAGGAGCCTGGGGTAGTGTAGTGAGGTGTAGACTCAGGAGCCTGGGTTAGTGTAGTGAGGTGTAGACTCAGGAGCCTGGGTTAGTGTAGTGAGGTGTAGACTCAGGAGCCTGGGGTAGTGTAGTGAGGTGTAGACTCAGGAGCCTGGGGTAGTGTAGTGAGGTGTAGACTCAGGAGCCTGGGGTAGTGTAGTGAGGTGTAGACTCAGGAGCCTGGGGTAGTGTAGTGAGGTGTAGACTCAGGAGCCTGGGTTAGTGTAGTGAGGTGTAGACTCAGGAGCCTGGGTTAGTGTAGTGAGGTGTAGACTCAGGAGCCTGGGTTAGTGTAGTGAGGTGTAGACTCAGGAGCCTGGGTTAGTGTAGTGAGGTGTAGACTCAAAAACCTGGGTTAGTGTAGTGAGGTGTAGACTCAGGAGCCTGGGTAGTGTAGTGAGGTGTAGACTCAGGAGCCTGGGTTAGTGTAGTGAGGTGTAGACTCAGAGCCTGGTTAGTGTGTGAGTGTAGACTCAGAACCTGGGTTAGTGTAGTGAGGTGTAAACTCAGGAACCTGGGTTAGTGTAGTGAGGTGTAGACTCAGGAGCCTGGGTTAGTGTAGTGAGGTGTAGACTCAGGAGCCTGGGGTAGTGTANTCATTATGTATGAGGTCAATTTTTTTTATTGGAGTTAAATTAACGTAGATATATGACCGAACCTAACCAACCTACCTAAGCCGAAAAAGTTAGGTTAGGTTAGGTTAGGTAGGTTAGGTAGTCGAAAAACAATTAATTCATGAAAACTTGGCTTATTAGGCAAATCGGGCCTTGCATAGTAGGCTGAGAAGTGCGTTCTGGCTACTAGGTACGACATATATATATATATATATATATATATATATATATATATATATATATATATATATTTCATTCACCTGGGCACTTGGAGACTCAAACTGTTGCCCCAACGAGCGAGAGTCAGAAGCTCTATCGACTTTGCTATGAGTAGTCTTAATAAGAAAGCAACTAACCATGATATTAACATCGTGGTGTTATCACAACATTCACAAGAAGAACAGTTTTCAATCGATTAGTTTTTGTTAACTGTTGGAACCCGTTATAACCAACCGGTTGGAGCAAAAACATTCACAACATTTACGAAAAATCTTGGTAAAGAAATACACAAAGTTTATCATTCTTGTCTTCAACCAGAGAGGAAATGATTCGTAGTTTCATGAATAAAACATAATGGTGAATAGTGTTGATATTTTTATGTAAATGTGCGGGATATTATTGTCGCTACGAAGACCATTGAGGTACTGAGTTGGCGAGATAATGCTAGATTAATGTATTTTTTTTATGGTGTTCCTTCCCTAGTGCTACTTTTTTTGTGTTCCCCCCCCCCCCACTATAATGCTACCTGTCATAATGTACCCTATCTAGTGCTACTTTTCATGACCTAGCCTAGTGCTACTTTTCATGACCTAGCCTAGTGCTACTTTTCATGACCTAGCCTAGTGCTACTTTTTATGACCTAGCCTAGTGCTACTTTTTATGACCTAGCCTAGTGCTACTTTTCATGACCTAGCCTAGTGCTACTTTTCATGACCTAGCCTAGTGCTACTTTTCATGACCTAGCCTAGTGCTACTTTTCATGACCTAGCCTAGTGCTACTTTTTATGACCTAGCCTAGTGCTACTTTTCATGACCTAGCCTAGTGCTACTTTTTATGACCTAGCCTAGTGCTACTTTTTATGACCTAGCCTAGTGCTACTTTTTATGACCTAGCCTAGTGCTACTTTTCATGACCTAGCCTAGTGCTACTTTTCATGACCTAGCCTAGTGCTACTTTTCATGACCTAGCCTAGTGCTACTTTTTATGACCTAGCCTAGTGCTACTTTTTATGACCTAGCCTAGTGCTACTTTTTATGACCTAGCCTAGTGCTACTTTTTATGACCTAGCCTAGTGCTACTTTTTATGATCCACTTCTCTTGCGGTACTTTTTATGGCATAAGCTCTGCTAGTGCTACTTATTTTATTTCCTTACTAGTTCTAGTTGCCATGGCGTAACATCCCTAGTGCTACTTTTGGCATGACCTATTATCCCTAGTGCTACTTTTGGCATGACCTATTCTCCCTAGTGCTACTTTTTTCATGACCTATTCTCCCTAGTGCTACTTTTTTCATGACCTATTCTCCCTAGTGCTACTTTGTCATGGTGTACCCTCCGTGCTGCTACTTTTCAAGGAACCATCCGCCGTGGTCCTCGTTCGAGCCAAGCGCAGCTCAGCCAAACAAAAGGAACTTCTCAGATAACCCTTTTTTAGTAAGAATGACCCGGAGAGATTTTGTGGCGCGGTCAACTGGGAACTTTTTTGTGTGTAGTGATCTGGAAGTTTTTATTGACCAAAAATCCACCTGTTATGATGTGAAAAACCCGCTCTTAATGACTCGCAAGTGATTGCGCTCAAACTTTTTTTGGAGGGGATTGTGTTTCGGTCTTTTCAGAGGAGTTCCAATCCCACCAATCTGAAGGCTTTACCGACTTACTACGGATAAAAATAATTCCGAACAGAACGAGAATACTTAACAAATCCTTTTCTTACTGTTCACTGAATTATATTTACGAACGTGATATGTTTAGAGAAAAATATAGTTTTTGGTTATGTCACGCTTTTAAAAATTTCCTAAACATAGCTTTAAGGTCGGCTGCGTTCGGACCTGAGCAAAACTTGCATAATTTTATCGTGCAGTGTTCGTCCATGCGGCGGCCAAACCCTGCAACGCATTCAGCAACTTTCTGTAGAAACACTTTGCGCAATCCAAAGCTATTACTGGTGATTCCAGTGGGGTATGTTCCCAACATGGGCGGCTAGTACACGACATCACTGAAGAGAGTGCAGCTTGATACGGTTCCAAAGCTACCCCCCATCTATGAGGAATCTTGCAAATCGCATTGTAGCAAGAATCTGTTGTAGTTATGACTGGTGATGCTAGATCCTGTTTGCTGTGTGCCAACACCGTGTTCTAAACAGTGCAGCTGATGCCAGTGAAGTAGTTATGTCTGACAATTCAGGTCCTGGTTACGTTCCAATCAAGTTATAGTTGGTTATAGCATTAGGTTTAGTCCAGTGCTGCCTTACATGCTCTACAGGGGCATCACGAGTGGTAGCCTCCTTCAAGACAATGTCCCTTAACATAGTCATGCATTTTGTATGTTGGTATCTGAGTTGTGTCTATTGTGTTGTTGTCGCCTGTGTGTATTTGCATATATGTATTCAAGATTTGGATGATAAGGATTTGATGATTATTTAGATTTCACTGGTGTTGTGGAGTTGTGGACCTCCTGATTTTGTTATTCTAACAGTCAAATATCTTGTAGATTAATCTTCATATTATATATATATATATATATATATATATATATATATATATATATATATATATATATTTATATATATATATATATATATATATATATATATATATATATATATATATATATATATATATAATCTTTATTGGTACAATTTATTTTGCCTCGTGTTTACTGAAATAGTCGTGGTGTTCAACAGCTTACTCTCACTCCAACGTTCTTAAAAGTAATTGTATTTATGTAAGTGTATGTGACAGTTTGATTGTCTGTGTCAATATCGAGTGTATTCCCCGCTGCGAAAATAGTTGATTGGTTCACGCACAAAAAACATATTTATTCCTGTGAGTTATGGTTCCCAGTAAAGCATTTATCCTTGCCTACGCTGGTGTTTTTATATCATACATATTCAGTGAACATATTCGTCCAGTGTAAATAGTTTTCCGGCTCGTGTATATAGAGTAGAGAAGTATATACTGATATCTTGGTGGATCTCAGAGACGGGTGTTGAAAATCAGTTTATAATTTTAACTTTTAAAGACAAGGTTTTATAGGGCCTAAAAGCTGGTATGTTTATGATCCCAGAATTTGTAAAATAAATCATGTGATTTTCTTATTCTGTCCGTATACCCAGGATTCCGTACACCTGAGTTTCCGAACACCTCAGATTCCGTACACCTGATATTCCGAACACCTCAGATTACGTACATTCTTCTATCGTCAGCGATCTCCAATCGTAGGTACTTCCCTATTGTAAACTCTCTCATAGTAAGTTCGCGGTAAATCACTTGGACTGGACGGTAGAGCGACGGTCTCGCTTCATGCAGGTCAGTATTCAATTCCCGACCGTCCAAATGGCTGGGGCACCATTCCTTCTACCCCGTCCCATCCCAAATCCATTTCCTGACCCCTTCCCAGTGCTATATAGTCGTAATGGCTTGGAGCTTTCCCCCTGATAATTCCCTCTACCCCATCGTAAGAGTTGGCCAATAGTAAAGGATAGTTTGGAAGAACATACAAACAATGTATTATTGCAAATTATGTTTTCCTCTTGTTGACACGATTACATTTTTACCTTTGTTGTGATGATATGTGCGCGCGGGCCCCGAGCCTCTGGCTGGCCTCGCTAAGAGTTACTCGTGCCTGCATTACTCAAAGGTGAATTATGCATTACTCAAAGGTGAATTATGCATCACTCAAACGTGAATTAAGCATTACTCAAAGGTGAATTATGCATTACTCAAAGGTGAATTATGCATTACTCAAAGGTGAATTATGCATTACTCAAAGGTGAATTTAGCATTACTCAAAGGTGAATTTAGCATTACTCAAAGGTGAATTAAGCATTACTCAAAGGTGAATTAAGCATTACTCAAAGGTGAATTTAGCATTACTCAAAGGTGAATTTAGCATTACTCAAAGGTGAATTAAGCATTACTCAAAGGTGAATTTAGCATTACTCAAAGGTGAATTAAGCATTACTCAAAGGTGAATTAAGCATTACTCAAAGGTGAATTAAGCATTACTCAAAGGTGAATTAAGCATTACTCAAAGGTGAGTTAAGCATTACTCAAAGGTGAATTAAGCATTACTCAAAGGTGAATTAAGCATTACTCAAAGGTGAATTAAGCATTACTCAAAGGTGAATTAAGCATTACTCAAAGGTGAATTAAGCATTACTCAAAGGTGAATTAAGCATTACTCAAAGGTGAATTAAGCATTACTCAAAGGTGAATTAAGCATTACTCAAAGGTGAATTAAGCATTACTCAAAGGTGAATTAAGCATTACTCAAAGGTGAATTAAGCATTACTCAAAGCTGAATTAAGCATTACTCAAAGGTGAATTAAGCATTACTCAAAGCTGAATTAAGCATTACTCAAAGGTGAATTAAGCATTACTCAAAGCTGAATTAAGCATTACTCAAAGCAGAATTAAGCATTAATCAAAGGTTTATGACTCGTGTGTGTATGTTGGCTTGAGTAAGGCAATGTACACTGTGTTTAATAACCTGTTTTGAGCTGTTAAATCTCAGTTTAAATGTTATTTGATATGAAGCTCTTCAGTGTGATTGATAATGGTCCAGTGGTTGGTTGTGTATTTGTCAACAATATTGTCTTCTCTCTCTCTTTTCTAGAGCCTGTAGACCTATTTCCCATTCTCATGTGTTCCTAGGCCTGACTCGGTGTAGTGTGCGTCTGTTCTTCATTTGTTCCTGTTCAGGAGACTACATATGTTCACTTATGTTCAAAAAGTTATGATTACTTTATTGGCAACATTTGATTAATAAAGTTCTTTATGTTACGTAAGAGAAAAAAGATATTTTGCAGTTAACATAATTCATGGAGAAGAAAATGTGGTATAGATCTCTCATATACTTTTAGCGTCTAATATTGACTTTGAAATAAATTTGTTCTCGTCTTTTGCCAGCAATTTGATAATTTAATGTTTCTGACCAACTCCATCTGAAAGTATTAAAGTAAAAAAAAATATATATTGTAAAACAATTATTTGTGCCTTGTGATACGTTGCTCGAAGGGTAAAAGTTCCATTGAAACGAAGAAATGTTGCAATAATTTTTAGAAAATAGAAATATAGTTGAAATTCAAATTAATAAACTCGTAGAAACATTGAATAAAGATTTTTTTATTCATCGTTTTAAGCTTAATAACTATATGAAAACATCTCCAGACGGCTTCCACAGATTTCGTTCACTTTCAGCAAATGTTTTAAATTTAGTTTCGTGATGTTTATAATACGTACGCCAGAGGAGGGGCGGCTATTGCAGTATTAATTAATTTGAAGAAAGTTTTGCATATATTGATGCCTCATTAGAGACGTCATTCAGAAATAAACGCATTTGGGAGAGAACTTTGTAACCCGCAACCAAGCGATGATTTCTTCGTAACTGACGTGTCACAAGTGACGTGTCACAAGTGTCGTGTCACAAGTGACGTGCCACAAGTGTCGTGCCACAAGTGACGTGTCACAAGTGTCGTGTCACAAGTGACGTGTCACAAGTGTCGTGTCACAAGTGACGTGCCACAAGTGTCGTGCCACAAGTGACGTGCCACAAGTGACGTGCCACAAGTGACGTGCCACAAGTGACGTGCCACAAGTGTCGTGCCACAAGTGTCGTGCCACAAGTGACGTGCCACAAGTGACGTGCCACAAGTGACGTGCCACAAGTGTCGTGCCACAAGTGTCGTGCCACAAGTGACGTGCCACAAGTGACGTGCCACAAGTGACGTGCCACAAGTGACGTGCCACAAGTGTCGTGCCACAAGTGTCGTGCCACAAGTGTCGTGCCACAAGTGACGTGCCACAAGTGACGTGCCACAAGTGACGTGCCACAAGTGTCGTGCCACAAGTGTCGTGCCACAAGTGACGTGCCACAAGTGACGTGCCACAAGTGACGTGCCACAAGTGACGTGCCACAAGTGACGTGCCACAAGTGTCGTGCCACAAGTGTCGTGCCACAAGTGTCGTGCCACAAGTGTCGTGCCACAAGTGACGTGCCACAAGTGGCGTGCCACAAGTGGTGTGCCACAAGTGGTGTGCCACAAGTGTCGTGCCACAAGTGGCGTGCCACAAGTGGCGTGCCACAAGTGACGTGCCACAAGTGGCGTGCCACAAGTGGCGTGCCACAAGTGGCGTGCCACAAGTGACGTGCCACAAGTGGCGTGCCACAAGTGGTGTGCCACAAGTGTCGTGCCACAAGTGTCGTGCCACAAGTGGCGTGCCACAAGTGGCGTGCCACAAGTGACGTGCCACAAGTGGCGTGCCACAAGTGGTGTGCCACAAGTGGTGTGCCACAAGTGACGTGCCACAAGTGACGTGCCACAAGTGGCGTGCCACAAGTGGCGTGCCACAGGGGCTGGTCCTTGTACCAGTTCAATTCTTCATCACTATAAATGATATCGATGTCGAGTTATGGTGATGAATACAAACATTGAGTTCAATGTTAAACCCAGACTCATGTAACAACCCCCCCCCCCCTTGCAGACGAGGAGTCACAATAACGTGGCTGAAGTATGTTGACCAAGCCACACACTAGAAAGTGAAGGGACGACGACGTTTCTGTCCATCCTTGACCATTCTCAAGTCGATTGTGACTGACTTGAGAATGGTCCAGGACGGACCGAAACGTCGTCGTCCCTTCACTTTCTAATGTGTGGATTGGTCAACCCCTCCCTCCTCCCCCCTTGTGAGTCATAGACTGCAGGCTGACTTATACACCTTAATATATTTAGCTAAATAAAATTTAATTTACTTCAAAATGCTGATTGATTTTAAATAATAAACATAAGAATATTTAAATTTAACTTTTCTTTACTTGACCTCTGAAAAAAAGCTGAGAAAATTTATATAAAAAAGGCCACTGATATTGGAATAGATTGTAACATTATGTACCTTAAACACAGTAAATCCTTTGATGCTGCGCCTCGCTACAGATATTAGAGTGGCAGAGGCGGGGGACATAAGACTTGAGTATTTAAAAGAAAACAGAGAGTCTCCTAAAATGGAGGCAGGTCCGGGTGTGCAGCCGTTGCAAGTGCAGTGTTGCATCTGGGAGGAATAACAGGACCTGTTTTGTGTAACTGTTTACCTGTAAACAAGTGTAGTGTAGTGTTTACCTGTGGCTGTAATTTAACTGTGATTTCGAGGGCTTCTCCACTCCCGCAGCTTGGCATAAGGTTTGGCTTCTCTGGTGACAAGTGTATGGCTGTTATCTTGAGGTTATCTTGAGGTTATTTATAGGTTATCTTGAGGTTATCTATAGGTTATCTTGAGATGATTTCGGGGCTTAGCGTCCCCGCGGCCCGGTCCTTGGAAATCTGTTGACTACCGTATTGGTGGAAATAACCTTCACCGTCGTACAGGACTGTGCGCCTCAAGAACACCTCCGCCCGACACTCAAGGAACCTCTAACAGTCTTGTAGGACGTGATGTGAACCTGTGTTACCAAAGCTCCTTTTCTGTAACCAGAGTCTCTCTCTCTCCCTCTCTCACACTCCCACCCACCCACGGAACATCAGACCTGGATACTCATGTGAATGTGAAACACGATTATAGATTTCAGAAGACGAGAGAACATGTCAGCATTGTGAAAAAATGCCAGACAGACAATTGCAACTTTAGACAGTACTGCAAAGTTACAAACTAAATAAGATTTCCACTGATTTAACAGCCCAAAGTAAGTTGTTAAGCACACTGGAAATAACCTTACTGAAGCTATACCAGTCAAATAATCATTCACTGTCTCATGTTGACCAGACCACACACTAGAAGGAGAAGGGAAGACGACGTTTCGGCCCGTCCTGGACCATTCGCAAGTCGACCATTCTCACAATCAACTTGAGAATGGTCTAGGACGGACCGGAACGTCGTCGTCCTTCACTTTCTAGTGTGTGGTCTGGTCAACATACTTCAGCCACGTTATTGTGACTCATCGCCCGCACTGTCTCAAATCTGACTGAAATGAATAACACCAATATTGGGCCAACCAGAGCTTGGGACCCTCGCAGAAATATCCCTAAAAATAATGTCTACTCCTGTACCACCCTGATAAAAAAACTACTGTAATTAATGATCACCATTTGTAAGTTGTGTTGCTCCGCCCAAGATGAGCTGTTGTCCTCCCTTGCTCGCCCTCCACCATCACCATGCGGCTCCAGGTACACAGATTAAACTTAGTAATTACCTGTGCTGAAGGCGCTGAATAACAAGCAATCCATAAAGACCCAAACAAAACCTGTTTAAGACGAGAGCAGCTGAATCTGGAGGCTGGTTGAGGGCCGAGAGTGGACAGGAAGGTAGGCTGAATCTCACAATTGGGCTGTGAGGAAAACCGTCGAAATTTACCGTTGAAAATAGATGGATTCTGAGAAGGTGGTTTATACAGGAAAGGAAGAAAAGGAACTATCAGAAGAAAGCGCCAAGCCATTACGACTATTATAACACTTAGATGGGGTCAGGATAAGGATTTAGGATAGGATAAAAGATAGGAATGGTGTCCAACCACATGGACGGTCTGGGATTGAACGCCGACCTGCATGAAGCGAGACCGTGGCTCTACCGTCCACCCCCAAGGGGTTGGAGCGCAGCTGAAGAACAACAAACCATCTGACAAGCACGTGAAGAGAACATAATGTCGCACAGAGCAAAGGAACAAAAGACTTGAATAACCATTTAATGCTTCTAGAGATTAATCTATGAAGGCCACTACTTCGCTTGGATTAATATCGATCATAAACAACTGGCAGGAGAGAGAGAGAAGCTTCTCAAGGAACACCAGAAGGACAGACCAGAGGAGTACGAACGGGGCCAGATTCACGAAGCAGTTACGCAAGCATTTACGAACCTGTACATCTTTTTTCAATCATTGGCGGCTTGGTTTACAATTATCAAACAGTTAATGAGCACCGAAGCACCAGGAGGCTGTTTATAACAATAACAACAGCTGATTAGGAAGTTTTCATGCTTGTAAACTGTTTAATAAATGTAACCAAAGCCGTCAAAGATTGAGGAAAGATGTACACGTTCGTAAGTACTTGCGTAACTGCTTCGTGAATCTGGCCCCAGGTAATAAACACCTTGACCGCTGACCGACGAACTGGTGATCAGGTTTGCTATACAATTCGATTCATAAATCCCTTTTCTCCTCTCCTTTGTTATATATTTAAATTAAATGAAGATAAACTGCAAGGTGACTTGTTTTATGACCTGTGTCCTGAGTGGGAAAGATCTGGCTGTTCCTTCAATAGAGCATGGCAAGATTTGTGTTCAAACTTTAGTGGGTTAAGAGCCCAAGTAACTTTATTATGGTTAGTGTTCATACCCGCTTGGGTAACATGATAGATACATATGATAGATAAAAGAGAGATAGAGAGAAAGATGGAGAGATATAGAGAGATGGATAGAGAGAGATAGCTAGAGATAGAGACAGAGTGATATTTATATATTTATATATATTAAGACGTGCTTCAAAATATATAAATTCAATATTTATATATTTATATATATTAAGACGTGCTTCAAAATATATAAATTCAATATTTATATATTTATATATTTATATATATTAAGACGTGCTTCAATTAACTTTATTATGGTTAGTGTCCATACCCGCTTGGGTAACATGATAGATACATATGATAGATAAAAGAGAGAGAGAGAGAGATGGAGAGATAGACAGAGATAGATAGAGAGAGAGATAGAAATATTTATATATTTATATATTTTAAGACGTGCTTCAAGAAGGCTCTTAACTGAAGATTGCTTTTAAAGGAGTCACGGCAGTGCTAGACCGACATGTGGGACTTGTACAGCAGAAAACTCAAGTCTGAATCGCGCATTAGTCTTTATAATTTTATGTAATAAGATTGTAAAGTAAAGCTTTTAATNTTTTTATTATATACATGAGGTACATCTGTATTAGTGCAGCTGCCCTAGACTATATGAAGTGGAGTACAGTGTGTCAAAAAAGCTAACTAGTTGATGCTATAAATCTCCATCACACAGGATGGTTAGTCATACAGAGGCATGTGATAAGCAGTCTGCACTGGCAGACTCCGGATGCATTTGAGGATATCATCAACACATGATTGAATAAGGTAGCAGTGGTAATGAAAGTCCCCATCTCGCAGGATGGTTAGTCATACAGGGCCATATGTTTAGTAGCCTACACTGGCAAATTTTGGGTACACTGTGAGGATATCTTCAAGAATACGAGAGTGAATAAAGTAATTGCAAAGCTCCAGGTACCTCATGCCAACTGGTCTGAAAGGTCTAATAACTGGGCATTCAGTGACGTAGTGTGGGAGATCGTGCCGTAGTTCCTGCTCACAGAGTTTGCAACTGGAGTGCTCAGGATTGGGAGATCCATCACCTGCAGCCACCTGCCACAGGTAACGGTAACCCAACCTGATCCTTGCAACCACTGTGTCGCACAGTCTAGTGGACGTTTTGTGCTGTCCATAGATGTAGGTTTCAGATCTGAACAAATCATAGCTTTTTATACTAGTACTTTCAGGTCGTTGGGAGTCAGTAAGTTCTTTCATATCAGATCTGAGTGTTTGGACCAATACAGTTTTGACAGCAGAGATGGGGATACCTAGATTTAATTCAACTTCATCCTTGTTACACGCTAATTTGGCTGCAATGTCTGTCTCATTATGATGGGTTATATTATGTGTGAAGGTATCCATACAAAGGAGATTCGAGACCCTTTACTCTGTGCATCAATTAGGTCATTTACAATTGGGAGTATGAGGTTCTTGCTATCGATCTTCCAAGAGAAGTTTTCGATTGCTTGAAGAGCAGACTTTGAATCACAAAATATTATTCCTCCTCCAATGTTTTTTAATGTACTGGTAGCTAAGTGTAATGCTGCTAGTTCTGCTTGTGTGGAGGTCAGCCAGTTGTTTAACCTGACACTGACAGTCTTTGTGCAAATATTATTTCTCTAAAACCTACATGCTGCTGCAGTCCGTCCAGTAGAGGATTGGACTGAGCCGTCGGTGTAGACACAGTGCTCGTGAGATCTTAAATTCTCGATGGAGGAGGCAATAGTTTCAAGTGTGACAGCTTTGAGAAGAGCAAGATTCTCAAGATCAAGCAGAAAACAATAATATTTAAATGAACGTTAAACTCTACGGTAATTTGGTTGCACATTTAATTTACACAAACTTTATGAAGTGTGTAGGCCGAGTCCCATTCAAGTGGGGAAGGAGAGAAAGAGGGCAATGGGGCCAACTTCGACCACCACATGAGACACTGGAAAAATCCCCAATCACCACGAAATATTTGTGAGACTAGCCCTGAACGTCTGACTTCCAACCTCAGAGACTGTTTTATACAGATGGAGTACGTGTGGTGCCTGGGTCTACGTGTCTGTTTCACATTCTCCTCTTCCTTCAATTTATCTCCCTCCTTCCCTCCTCTCTTCTTCCATCCCTTTTATTCTCCCTCCCGACATCCTGTTCTCCCTTCATCACATTCTCGCTCCCTCCCTCCCTCAGTACACTGCCTTCTCCTTCCCCCAACACATGACCCCTGCCTTCTCCTCCCTCCAACACATGACCCCTGCCTTCTCCTCCCTCCAACACATGACCCCTGCCTTCTCCTCCCCCAACACATGACCCCTGCCTTCTCCTCCCCCAACACATGACCCCTGCCTTCTCCTCCCCCCAACACTTGACCCCTGCCTTCTCCTCCCTCCAACACATGACCCCTGCCTTCTCCATCCCCCAACACATGACCCCTGCCTTCTCCTCCCCCAACACATGACCCCTGCCTTCTCCTCCTCCAACACATGACCCCTGCCTTCTCCTTCCTCCAACACATGACCCCTGCCTTCTCCTTCCTCCAACACATGACCCCTGCCTTCTCCTTCCTCCAACACATGACCCCTGCCTTCTCCTCCTCCCACACATGACCCCTGCCTTCTCCTCCCTCCAACACATGACCCCTGCCTTCTCCTCCCCCAACACTTGACCCCTGCCTTCTCCTCCTCCAACACATGACCCCTGCCTTCTCCTCCCCAACACATGACCCCTGCCTTCTCCCCCAACACATGACCCCTGCCTTCTCCCCCACACATGACCCCTGCCTTCTCCTCTCCCAACACATGACCCCTGCCTTCTCCTCCTCCAACACATGACCCCTGCCTTCTCCTCCCCCAACACATGACCCCTGCCTTCTCCTCCTCCAACACATGACCCCTGCCTTCTCCTCCCTCCAACACATGACCCCTGCCTTCTCCTCCCCCAACACATGACCCCTGCCTTCTCCTCTCCCAACACATGACCCCACCATCAGCCTGCCGGGGTCCACGGTGTGGGGGTCGTCACCGTTATAGCGGAGACTGCGTCACAGTCGAGTGCTCCAGCGAAACCAGCTTGAGGGAGTGTCACTTCTCCCTCGCTACCTGTGTTACGGTGTAGACCCTCCCTGGCTACCTGTGTTACGGTGTAGACTCTCCCTGGCTACCTGTGTTACGGTGTAGACCCTCCCTGGCCACTGGTGTTACGGTGTAGACCCTCCCTGGCCACGTGTGTTACGGTGTAGACCCTCCCAGGCCACCGGTGTTACGGTGTAGACCCTCCCAGGCCACCGGTGTTACGGTGTACGTTGTCACAAGCCGCTATTGTTACGTTACTCGTGTTATAAAGTCTTAACCAAATTAATCATGTGACAATAACCTGAGCACTTCTGAACTGAAAGATACGTTGATCTGCGTAGCGCAAAGCTTCATTGTATTCAAGTTGCAACTGATGCACTTCCCTGCATTAATATTCAGCGTAATTTGCAACAAAACAGTTTCAATTACTGTTGCACGGGTCATTTATCATGATCCTAGTTAGCCTAGACAAGGCCGGTTACTAGAGGAGACTTAGTCTCGTTAATTAGTCGTTGTTTTGCTGCTTATTCGTTTTATCCGGATGTTTTATACGAAGTGCCGGAAGGATCCGTATTAATGTGACTGTGTGAGTTTAGCGACTGTTATATGGGGGGGGGGCCAGATTCATGAAGCAGTTACGCCAGTACTTACGAACGTGTACATCTTTCTTCAATCTTTGACGGCTTTGGTTACATTTATTAAACAGTTTACAAGCATGAAAACTTGCCAATCAACTGTTGTTATTGTTATAAACAGCCGCCTGGTGCTTTGCAGCTCATTAACTGTTTAATAATTGTAAACAAAGCCGCCAAAGATTGAGAAAAGATGTACAGGTCCGTAAGTGCTTTGGTAACTGCTTCGTGAATCTGGCCCATGGTTAGCTGGTCTCGTAGGGAGCAACGACATTTCCTGTCTATTGGACGACACTCTAGAATTACAAGACACCAGGGGACAGATTCACGAAGCAGTTACGCAAGCACGTAGAAATCTATTCATCTTTTCTCAATCTTTGGCGGCTTTGTTTACAATTATCAAACAGTTAATGAGCTCCGAAGCACCAGGAGGCTGTTTTAACAATAACAACAGTTGATTGGCAAGTTTTCATGCTTGTAAACTGTTTAATAAATGTAACCAAAGCCGTCAAAGATTAAAGAAAGATGTAAGCCGATATCATTTCCTACAACGACAATTTTGGCCTTAGCCGAAAATAGATGGATGGATTCACGAATGGATTGATAAATGGATAGATGCATAGATATACAGTTGGAAGACAGATAACCAGGCAACGCAGGATAACCCCCCCCCCCCAAGTATATATATATATATATATATATATATATATATATATATATATATATTCTTTAAATACAATTGTATTTCATCGCTAATTTTTACAGACTAAACCTAGACAATACAACCATATATGGAGGAGGAAATACAATAAACATTAGAGAGTCTACACTTCACACACCTTTTTTTACATTGACAAACATCTCTACACTTGGAAGAGTGTACACAGGTGACGCAGAAACCCACAGTGGTCAACACAGGTGACTTTGCAAATGCAACTCGATAAGTTTCCGAATTAGTAGGAACACAGTGGTAAACATTTGCACGCCAAACATGAGATAGAAGAAGATAATAAATTTTAAACAATTGCTGTTATTGAGAACCCCGTTCATCAGAGATATTTGTGTGTTGATGGTCCTGTGAGATTATACACAGGGCGTTGTATGGTATGCTTTCTACCTCTGCACACATGTTTGTATACATAGTATACATACATACATAGTATATGTATGTATGTATACTATGTATGTATACTATGTATACATACATAGTATACATACATACACAGTCTCACACACACACACACACACACACACACACACACACACACACACACACACACACACACACACACACACACACACACACGAGGGGTGGCGATAAACCAAGCAGACTTGGAAGATATTGAAATTACCAGGGGTGAGGTTAGGAGGTATCTGCTTGATCTAGAAGTGACTAAGGCTGTTGGACCTGATAGAATCTCATCCATCAGATGCTAAAAGAGGGAGACGGAGGCACTTTGCGTGTCACTATCTATGGTCTATAACAAGTCATTAGAAACGGGAGACCTACCAGAGAGTTGGAAGACGGCTAATTTAGCCACAATCGACAAAAAGGGGGATAAGCAAGAGGCCCTAAACTACAGGCCGGTGTCCTTATCTTGAATACCATGCAAGGTGATGGAGAAGATCGTGAGAAAAAGTCTGGTAGCACATCTGGAGAGAAGGGACTTTGTAACACACCACCAGCATGGGTTCAGGGAAGGCAAGTCGTATCTCACAGGCTTAATAGAATTCTATGACCAAGCAACAAGCATTAAGCAAGAAAGAGAAGGATGGGTAGACTGCATTTTCTTGAACTGTCAGAAAGCTTTTGACTCAGTACCCCATAATAGACTGTTGCATAATTTGGAGAAACAAGCTTGAGTAAGTGGTAGGGTGCTCCAATGGATAAGAGAGTACCTAACAACCTAGTACCTAAACAACATGAAACAGTTACAGTGAGGGGTGAGACCTCAGACTGGCGTGATGTCACCAGTGGAGTAACACAGGGTTCTGTACTCGGACCTACCCCCTGTTTCTGATACACGTGAATGATCTTCCAAAAGGATATCATGAGGTTATCTAGGTGATTTCGGGGCTTAGCGTCCCCCGCGGCCCGGTCCTCGACCAGGCCTCCTATTTGTTACATATTCCCTGAAAGTAGCCCGTAGCAGTTGTCTAACTTCCAGGTGCCTATTTACTGCTAGGTGAACAGGGAAATCTGGGTGAAAGAAACTCTGCATATTTGTTTCCGCCTCCACTGGGAATCGAACCTGGAACCTCAGAACTACGAAACCGAAGCGCTGTCCACTCAGCTGTCAGGTCCCAGTAGGCATAGATACATTCCTCTCAATGTTTGCTGATGATGCTAAAATTATGAGAAGGATTAAGATAGAAGAGAACAGCAAGAGCCTACAGGATGACCTGGACAGACTGAAGGAATGTTCCAACTAATGGCTACAAGAGTTTAACACTTGTAAGTGCAAAGAAATGAAGATGGGCGTATGGACCAAGAGGCCAAACGCCACGTACGAGCTGGGAGAGGATATCCTTCTGGAGTCAGGACGAGAAAGAGAGAGAGAGATCGGGGGTTGATATCACACCAGACCTGTCCACTGCAGCCCATATCAAAAGCATAACATCAGCGGCGTATGCAAGACTGGCGAACATAAAAACTGCCTTCAGAAAGCTGTGTAAGGAGTCGTTCAGAACCTTGTATACCTCATGTCAGACCAATACTGGAATATGCGGCTTCAGCGTGGAGTCCATATTTAGTCAAACACAAAACGTAGATAGGGTTCAGAGGAATACCACCAGGCTAGTCCCCGAGCTGAGAGGAATGAGCTATGAGGAAAGATTACTGTAACTGAACCTCACGACACTTGAAAACAGAAGAGTTAGGAGAGACATGATCACTGCCGCCAAAATTCTCAGAGAAATTGACAGGTTAGAAAAAGATAGACTGTTCAACACGGGTGGTGCGCGAACAAGGGGACACAGGTGGAAACTGAGTACTCAAGTGAACCCCATTGACTTTAAAAAGAACTTTTTCAGTATCAGAGTAGTTAACAGGTGGAATGCATTTGGCAGTGATGTGGTGGAGGCTGACTCCATACACAGTTTCAAATGTAGATATTACAGAGCCCAATAGGCTCAGGAATCTGTACACCAGTTGATTAGCAGTTGAGAGGCGGGACCAAAGAGCCAAAGCTCAACCCCGAAAGTACAACTAGGTGAGACATACACAGCTCGAGAGTCGTTGTCCTAAGGACCAGGATTCGATTCCCGGCCGAGGTCGAATGAAATGGGTAGTTTCTTTTACATGATGCCTATGTTCACCCAGGAACAAAGAGGTATGTGAACATACATAGACACTGAGGAGCATGGAAACACAGGCATACCCAATTGGTACCAAATAGCCTGCTTAGGGCTTGCTGACCTACCAGAATGGGGGCCCAACCTGTACACAAAACGTCCCAATACGTAAAGGTACAAAGGTACATGCACAAAGGTACGATATTTACCCGTTCTGATCGTGTACGGCATCTTCCACTAGGCATCCTAGCCTATTTTACCTCGTGATATATGTATTATTGTGGAATTAATTGTGCACAACAAAACCATCGTATATAAAACCATCTGAATGCAGAACAAACTTGCGCGTAGTCCGCACTGTTCTTGTTAATAAAGACTGCGATCTTTATTTGTTGCTTCCTTCCACTAAATTCCTCTCGACTCCATTGAGATGAGTCCCGTGCAACCTTTGCAATTATCTGACTTATAGCAACGCACACATGCATAATGCATCAACGAACCTAGTTCACAGACTCCTGTTCTAAAGTACTTATCGCTAGCATGATTTTATGAGAAAAATATAACTCTTACAATACATATTATTTATTTATAATAAAGGGTACTACCTCTGGTGCAATTATAGGGACCCATAGCCTCGTAGAAGAGAATAAAGGTTGTTCAGAGAAGACCTTGTGGATTCTCACTGAACACTAATATTTTCCTATGATCATATTATATATATATATATATATATATATATATATGTATATATATATATATATATATATATATATATATACATATATATATACATATAATATATATATATATATATATATATATATATATATATATATATATATATATATATATATATATATATATATATATATACCCCTTCTAGGTTTAAATATATATATATATATATATATATAAAATCCAATATTATGTGAACCAATTATATTCAAATATCGCATTAAAACTGGTACATAGAGCAGCAGTATGTGGGACTTGGATGCGAGGCATGACAGAGTGGAGGAGAGGAGGCTCCCGCCATCTCTCACGCTTACTCATTTATCTCCGTCTTGGTACCACGAATCATCGAGAAATTCGCCAGAATACTTCTACTTAATACTACATAATAAGGGGTTCCTGACCTCTGGTACAAATGTTGGAGCCATTTCCCGTGTGAACTGCTTGCCATCTTGCTCGTGGTGTCCGCAGCTATCTAGCGAGAGGTATCTATCTAGCAGCTATCTAGCGAGAGGTATCTATCTAGCAGCTATCTAGCGAGAGGTATCTATCTAGCAGCTATCTAGCGAGAGGTATCTATCGAGCAGCTATCTAGCGAGAGGTATCTATCGAGCAGCTATCTAGCGAGAGGTATCTATCGAGCAGCTATCTAGCGAGAGGTATCTATCGAGCAGCTATCTAGCGAGAGGTATCTATCTAGCAGCTATCTAGCGAGAGGTACCTATCTAGCAGCTATCTAGCGAGAGGTATCTATCTAGCAGCTATCTAGCGAGAGGTATCTATCGAGCAGCTATCTAGCGAGAAGTATCTATCTAGCAGCTATCTAGCGAGAGGTATCTATCGAGCAGCTATCTAGCGAGAGGTATCTATCTAGCAGCTATCTAGCGAGAAGTATCTAGCTCAGCTGTCTATCTAACCTCCCATAAGCGATGTTTCCGCTGTTTAGTGCCATTGACCACGTTTAACTCAGCTTGGTGCGGTGTGTTGGTACTGCATTGTGGACTGTTGATAAGGCTTGTCTTACTGGTATTCCTCGTGTAACTGGCTATGGTGAGACATCTTTCACCCTCCGAGGCAAGTCAGAAGCCATGAATGCTGAGCGGGGAGAATCAGTAATGTTTACTGCCCTCTGTAAATTGGTCATTGTCTAGACATTAGTAATACTATGTAATGTAATTGGGAATAATGTGGACAGTTGGATAGAAGAGAGAGGGAGAGAGAGAAAGAGAGAGAGAGAGAGAGAGAGAGGAGAAGAGAGGAGAGAGAGAGAGAGAAC
>WNGS01165503.1:5159525-5174230 GCA_020271785.1 Procambarus virginalis | reverse complement strand
CAGACAATTCCTGGTCTAATGTGCTTGCCATTAACATCATAATAGCACCATTTATTTCATTACCGGGAATGGTAAATAGGAATAATATGAGTCAATTACCAGAGAGTGAATAATTTTCGCGTTATACCAACTTAGGTTATCTGTTGAGGTTATCTTGAGGTTATCTTGAGATGATTTCGGGGCTTTTTTTAGTGTGCCCACGGCCCGGTCCTCCACCAGGCCTCCACACCCCAGGAAGCAGCCGTGACAGCTGACTAACACCCAGGTACCTATTTACTGCTAGGTAACAGGGGCATAGGGTGAAAGAAACTCTGCCCATTGTTTCTCGCCGGCGCCTAGGATCGAACCGGGACCACAGGATCACAAGTCCAGCGTGCTGCCGCTCGGCCGACCGACTCCCGGGGTAAACTTAAGTTCATACCCAGTGTTCATAACTTAGAGATAGATTTGTGGCATTGAATGTTTTAGCAAAAGTACGAAATGGAATGAACTGAACGACCGTGTTTGTGTAAGGGAACTGCATTTATGAGTTCAAAGTTGATTTTATGTAAATAATTGGTGGGAATGATTGTGTTTGGTGAGTGGCGACTGAAAGGTGGAGTCCAAGAGCTGGAGATGGACCCCCCCCTGCATGCGGGAATAGGTGCTTACACTCACTCACACACCACACACACACCACAAATCTGGAATCTGTACACCAGATGAGTGACAGTTGAAAGGCGGGACCAAAGAGATAAAGCTCAACCCCCGCAAGCACAAATAGGTGAGTACACACACACACACACCACACACACACACACACACAACACACACACACACACTACACACCACACACACACACACCGCGTTCTCAGGTCATAGCACTAAGGGAAGAGGAAGGCAGCAGAAGGGCGCCCTCACTTCTCTACTTTTACTTCCTAAACGCTGTGATAAATGACTTCATGTATAGTGCTTCCGCTGCCTCCACCACCCTCTTCCCCTTGTGCTCCCCAAGGTAAGGCTCCCCCCATCTCACCCCCTGTGGTCCCCAAGGTAAGGCTCCCTCTCCATCTGACCCCTGTGCTCCCCAAGGTAAGGCTCCCTCCCCATCTCCCCCTGTGTCCCCAAGGTAAGGCTCCCTCCCCATCTCACCCCCTGTGGTCCCCAAGGTAGGGCTCCCTCCCCATCTCACCCCTGTGCTCCCCAAGGTAAGGCTCCCTCCCCATCTCACCCCTGTGCTCCCCAAGGTAAGGCTCCCTCCCCATCTCACCCCTGTACTCCCCAAGGTAAGGCTCCCTCCCCATCTCACCACCCTGTGGTCCCCAAGGTAAGGCTCCCTCCCCATCTCACCACCCTGTGCTCCCCAAGGTAAGGCTCCCCCCCATCTCACCACCCTGTGGTCCCCAAGGTAAGGCTCCCTCCCCATCTCACCACCCTGTGGTCCCCAAGGTAAGGCTCCCTCCCCATCTCACCACCTGTGCTCCCCAAGGTAAGGCTCCCTCCCCATCTCACCACCTGTGCTCCCCAAGGTAAGGCTCCTTCCCATCTCACCCCTGTGCTCCCCAAGGTAAGGCTCCCTCCCCATCTCACCACCCTGTGGTCCCCAAGGTAAGGCTCCCTCCCCATCTCACCACCTGTGCTCCCAAGGTAAGGCCCTCCCCATCTCACCACCCTGTGGTCCCAAGGTAAGGCTCCCTCCCATCTCACCACCCTGTGCTCCCCAGGTAAGGCTCCCTCCCCATCTCACCCCTGTGCTCCCCAAGGTAAGGCTCCCTCCCCATCTCACCACCCTGTGGTCCCCAAGGTAAGGCTCCCTCCCCATCTCACCACCTGTGCTCCCCAAGGTAAGGCTCCCTCCCCATCTCACCACCCTGTGGTCCCCAAGGTAAGGGCCCTCCCCATCTCACCACCTGTGCTCCCCAAGGTAAGGCTCCCTCCCCATCTCACCACCTGTGGCCCAAGGTAAGGCTCCCTCCCCATCTCACCCCTGTGCTCCCCAAGGTAAGGCTCCCTCCCATCTCACCCCTGGGCTCCCCTTCTAGCCCACTTACCTTAGCGGGGCACCTGTAACAATCCGGTTACCTAAGTCGCAAGGGAATGTGGTCCACATCCCCTGTGTCTAAAGGCCGTGTCTCCCTTCACCTGAGGTAGTCCTGCGTGGCCTGGGGGGGGGTGTCTCGCCCTCTGGCCAGACGTCATAGGGTTGCTTTTAGTGGTTATAGAGAGGTTTGGGAAATCGGGAGCAATTAGAGTGGCAGGCGTGCGCTGCGCCCCAGAGTGCCGTAATTAGTGTAGGCCTTAAACACCAGGAATAACTCTTGGTGCTGTTGGGTAATGGTAGGGAGGCTCCCTTGCCGGAAATAATGGCAGGGGAAGTCAGCCGGATACACAGCGAGTCAGCCGGATACACAGGGAGTCAGCCGGATACACAGGGAGTCAGCAGCAGACAGGTAGAGGCGACGGCACTCTGCTCTCTCTCTCTCTCTCTCTGCTGTATTAGAAAGGTGTCTGCGGTCCGTCCTCCTAAGCTCAAGAAAAGCCCGTCCTCCAAAGATTCGCCAACTTCAGGAAAACATTCAATTTAAAGTAGTCTCTCCTAACCTGCCAGAGGACCCAAAACAGAAAACGGGACAGTACGTCACTTCCGCCAGCCGCTTCCATTTTCTAGTACGACGATTTTTGAGCCTTATGTGACGCATACGTGCGAAAATCGACGTTCTTGGTAGGTTATGGTCTGTGACGCCAAAAACGGGATCTGAGGCGGTCACAAGGGGAGACGTGATTAAATGTGTGTGTGGAAATGAGACGATTTCAAGGATATTCCTCAATTCTTGGACTGTACTTCACATAATTATTCTTTACATATGGTTATATCTATCACATATCTTGCCCTGTGATTGGACATATCAGATATTTTGGCCTTTTTGGTCCATACTTCCGGTTGTGGACTTGAATACGGTGTGGATAGGGGGGAGGGGGTGAGGATAGGGGGCGGTGAGGATAGGGGGAGGGGGGAGGATAGGGGCTACAAGGTGAAGGATCATTGTACAGTCTTTAACTCTTTCAGAATCTTTACGCACTCACTGTAGGAGTCGTGCTCTTAACTGTGCCCACTCACCCCTCATAGTTACTGTGTCCACTCACTGTAACTGTGCACACTCACCCTCACTGTAACTGTACACACTCACCCTCACTGTAACTGTGCACACTCACCCTCACTGTAACTGTGCACACTCACCCTCACTGTAACTGTGCACACTCACCCTCACTGTAACTGTGCACACTCACCCTCACAGTAACTGTGCCCACTCACCCCTCACAGTAACTGTGCCCACTCACCCTCACAGTAACTTTGCCCACTCACCCTCACAGTAACTGTACCCACTCACCCCTCACAGTAACTGTGCACACTCACCCTCACAGTAACTGTGCCCACTCACCCCTCACAGTAACTGTGCCCACTCACCCTCACAGTAACTGTGCCCACTCACCCCTCACAGTAACTGTGCCCACTCACCCTCACAGTAACTGTACCCACTCGCCCTCACAGTAACTGTGCTCACTCACCCTCACTGTAACTGTGCACACTCACCCTCACAGTAACTGTGCCCACTCACCCTCACAGTAACTGTGCCCACTCACCCTCACAGTAGCTTTGCCCTCTCACTGTCCCAATACTCTACTAACCCGTCTTCACAACCTCTCAACCCTGGCAGCACCTCTGCTACCTCTGCACCCTAACAACCGTGCCAGCACCTCTGCTACCTCTGCACCCTAACAACCGTGCCAGCACCTTTGTAATGATTGCTTCCCCATTACATAACCGCCTCCTGCAACCATGCTATCATTAGCCTGTGGAAATTGCATCGTTCTTTAGTTGTGGTAATTTGCTACTGTGTTACGTCATTACATTTGGCTTAGCCAATTCTTCAGTGTTAAGATGCGGTTATTTGTAATTTGGAAAAGTGAGACAAAAACTCATGTATAATGTATAATGTATAGTAATAATTACACAGCAATTGTTTATAATATAATAAATAGTTTACTATATTTTTAGTGCAGTTTCTTCTCTTTAGGTAGTTGAGTTGTTTATTCTGTCATTTATAAGAACAATTTGGAGGTTTACACATTGATGGAATCTACATACGATGTTAATACACCTTGAACGATAAGATAAGTGCTGTGAACGATGATAGCTGAAATATATATAGCTCCTTGATCCAGGTTCCCACAGGTTATGGGTGATTTTGGTGGCAAATGTTTTATTAGTTGTGCTTTACAAGTCTCCGAGAGCATACTGGTTAGCCCGCTCTCTCAGGAGGCTCAGGTTAGGCTCATTCTCCTGTAAATACAAAGCTCAGACACCAGAATAAATCGGTTGCAACCGTTGGTAAATCAGGATGATTGTCCTGGTTGTAATTCTTTTACCATGTCGTAGCTCAGTCGATTAAGGCAGCGTCTGGGATCCTCTCGGACGTAAGTTCGAACCCTCGTCACGGTCCTTGTGGATTTGTTCAAACCAGGAATTAATGGAAGTACTTGGATAAGATGATATACATGATTTGGGATGGTTGGATAAGTAGCTATATACGAGTTGAATCGAACGGTGGTAAATGTAGAGTTGATGAAGCCACCTGTCCTCACCCTTAATGAAGCCACCTGTCCTCACCCTTGATGAAGCCACCTGTCCTCACCTTGATGAAGCCACCTGCCCTCACCCTTGATGAAGCCACCTGCCCTCACCCTTGATGAAGCCACCTGCCCTCACCACTCTCACACTGCTAGCAATAAATATTGATCCTGATCAACTTGCAAATATTCACCAAATATTTACATTTCCATAAGAGTCTCATGTCAATCATCTCCCAATTAACTTGTCGCCATTTTTGTTCAAGACAAACTCGTCTCTTAAATATTTCACGAACGTAAAAGGTAAGCAGCAGGAAGTTATGAATGAATTACAGTTATTTTTATCAGGAGGAAGACTTTGTATTCACGTTATGGTGCGGCCAGTCCGTTGGTCCTTGAACTGGTGAGGTGAGGGTGAGGGAAGTGGGAGGGAGAGAAGGAGGGAGGGAGGGAGGGAAGGAGGGAGATAAGGAGGGAGGGAGATAAGGAGGGAGGGAGATAAGGATGGAGGGAGGGAGGGAAGGAGGGAGGGAAGGGTGATATGAGTGCAGACCATAACAGGAAGGAGGTCAGAAACTATGGATATTCTGACCTGGAGACACTACGAGACAACAGTTGACGTAAGACACCACTTATGGTCACACATAACTGGTCTCCAAGAGTATCTCCACATTATGCATCTCCATCTCCAGAAACCATAATAAACATCGTTTCTAACATGAACAATAATTTCCTGGTGGTTAATACGTCTGGTGGAGAATCTCGGTTAAAGTTTTTTGGGGGTCGTTGCAATGGCAAGCAACTGCAGGCATTGCCCTCGTCCTCTAAATTCCTGCAAGCACAGGGGCTCACGCAGGCTTCCATACCCAGGTATTTTTCTCATTGTCTCTCTGCCTCACTCACTGTGTTGACCTGAGTCAGCAGACCAGACAGTGACGGCTGGTCCGTATTTGCCATATTGTCATCGGGTCCTCATTTGATCCAGACATTAACACCTTGTGAGGGGGAATTGGTGGGAATTTAATAATTGTTTTAATCTGTTATGAGATCCGGTTTGTATTAATATATATGTGGTTTTATTCGGGAATTATGTTTTTCCATTCCTTCGTGAACTTAGAGTTCTACATTTATACAGGTTTTCAAATTTTAAAATTTGTTGGTGGAGAGTTCAATTAAATATATTCATATGTGGGTGGTTCAATATAAAATCTTTATATGCGAGAAGTTCAGTTTTAAAACATTTAATCGTATATATTTCAATTCAAAACATTTATTCATGGGAAGTTCAAAAGAGAACAGACGTATGTTATTCAAAAAAAACACTAAGATGCGTGTGGCTGAAATTTAAAAAGATAAATTTACACACAAGATAAATTCAAAAAATTATATATTAAAACCAAGATCACAGAACCCACCCTTTATATACGCCTGCAGAGTGTTCAGATCTTTCAATATACTTCAACCAATGTGAAACTAATGACCGGATGCCTCCTCAGGTTACATGACAGCTACACCGGACGAGTCATGTACCACTCCCTGTACCCCGTCGTGAAACTGGTGCAACAGTCAACACCATTAAAGATCAACATTTATCAACACCATTAAAGATCAACATTTATCAACACCTGCCTCAGTAGCTAACTGTTCTCTCTTTCACTTATCTGCTTGGTAGACATAGGCTTATTCTTCAGTTTTTCTCCTCTTAAGACATTAGGTTTCTAGGTTAGATTGACCTTATGTCTAAATGAAAATTGCTGGCCTTGGTCCAATGACCTCAGATGGGTGGTTAGACCGAAGCATCTGGCTGTATAGCCTAACAAGGGAACTAAAGTGTTGCTGCACCTCTCCTGTTCTCAAAACTTGTTTTTTAATTGCTATAATTTATACAGTCATTAGGAGCAAAATATTTGCACTCAAATAATGAGTCCCTCGGAAGGTATCCAGACATTATTATCTAAAGGAATGAAAACATTTGTTTTACAATAAAGAAAGTGTAGTGAAAGGCTCAGAGACGATGTAGACAAAGAACCGGGAGCAAAGAATATGATTCCTTACCAAAGATTATATCTATATCTATTGGAGAGAAAGTTTGTCTGTGTCCGAGGGTGGAGGCCAGATGCTCAGGGCTAGCCTCTTTAACCTTAGCAGGACTAACAGGGACTTTATCCAGAGTGAGAAAGGTAGGGCTGCGTATGGCGTGGGAAAGCTGTACTCACCTAGTTGTACTCACCTAGCTGTGTTTGCGGGGGTTGAGCTCTGGCTCTTTGGTCCCGCCTCTCAACCGTCAATCAACAGGTGTACAGATTCCTGAGCCTATTGGGCTCTATCATATCTACACTTGAAGTAAGTATCATATTAATGATGATATCATTATCATATATCATAGTATAGAATCATAGCTGTGTGTGTGTGCAGGGAGGGAGGAGACGGAGAAAGGACGTCTCGGAACACACAAACACACACATACACACACACACACACACACACACACACACACACACACACACACACACACACACACACACACACACACACAAAGGGGCTAAACTATGAAGAGAGACTCACGGAACTAAACCTCAGTGTACTGGATGAAGAAAGTTATCAGGGAGACATGATAACGATGTATAGGATACTAATGGAGATAGACAAAGCATATAGGGAAACAATGTTCAAATTAAAGAACAGTGAAAAGCGGGGATATTAATGGAAACTAAAAGCACAGATTAGTCTAAGGAACTTATCCAGTCTGAAAGTCGTAAATGAGTGAAATGGCCCAATCCCTGTCTAAGCTAAAAGAGTGACCGAGATCAATTCCTGATGGCCGAAAGGCGGGGCTTAAGAACAGATGCTCGACCCTGCAACCACAACTAGGTGAGTACTTACAGCGTTTCATCCTGATAGACTATTATGCAGACAGCATTTAACACAAGGGGGAGGGGGGCCGGCCGGCCGAGCGTACAGCACGCTGGACTTGTGATCCTGTGGTCCCGGGTCCGATCCCGGGCGTCGGTGAGAAACATTGGGCAGAGTTTCTTTCACCCTATGCCCTTGTTACCTAGCAGTAAATAGGTACCTGGGAGTTAGTCAGCTGTCACGGGCTGCTTCCTGGTGTGTGTGTGTGTTGTGAAAAAAAAATAGTAGTAGTAGATAGAAACAGTTGATTGAGAGTTGAGAGGCGGGCCGAAAGAGCAGAGCTCAACCCCCGCAAGCACAACTAGGTGAATACAACTAGGTGAATACACGCCTCATAACAGAGTGATAAGTTCCATTTACCTGTTGTGGATGTAGTGGTGCAAGTTTTACCTTTAGTGTGTATATCTAAATAATAATCCTATGTTCATATGTATAATTTTGTGTCAAAATTGTTGTGTTAACAAACACACTTGTCTGATAAGTAAGTCGTTTCTTTACTATGTTCTTGAGGTATTTTGCGGTCCTCAGGTCGATGACGAGTAAGTGCACTTGAGAGGGTATTAAGACGAGCTCAAAATTATGTTTATAAAACACTAAAAGGAAATTGTATATAGTCATGTGTGCGTCATGTGTGTGTGTGTGTGTGTGTGTGTGTGTGTGTGTGTGTGTGTGTGTGTGTGTGTGTGTGTGTGCGTGTGTGTGTGTGTGTGTGTGTGTGTGTGTACTCAGCTATTTGTACTCACCTATTTGTGCCTGCAGGATCGAGCATTGACTCTTGGATCCCGCCTTTCTAGCCATCGGTTGTTTACAGCAATGACTCCTGTCCCATTTCCCTATCATACCTGGTTTTAAAATTATGAATAGAATTTGCTTCCACAACCTGTTCCTTAAGTGCATTCCATTTTCCCACTACTCTCACGCTAAAAGAAAACTTCCTAACATATCTGTGACTCATTTGAGTTTCCAGTTTCCACCCATGTCCCCTCGTTCTGTTACTATTCCGTGTGAACATTTCATCTATTTCCCCTCTGTCAATTCCCCTGAGTATTTTATACGTTCCTATCATATCCCCTCTCTCCCTTCTTTTTTTCTAGTGTCGTAAGGCTCAGTTCCTTCAGGCACTTTTCGTATCCCAACCCTCGTAACGGTGGGAAAAGTCTCGTTGCAAACTTCTGAACCTTTTCCAATTTCCTTATGTGTTTCTTCAGGTGGGGACTCCATGATGGCGAGGCATGCTCCAAAATTGGCCTCACGTAGGCAATGTAAAGCTCCCTAAATGGGATGGATGCTGGTGTGTGTGTGTGTGTGTGCGTGTGTGTGTGTGTGTGTGTGTGTGCGTGCGTGCGTGTGTGTGTGTGTGTGTGTGTGTGTGTGTGTGTGTGTGTGTGTGCGCGCGCGCGCTTACACCTCTAACAACTTTATTAATACAACTTTAAAGAACCTTTCCTCCCACCTGCTTGTGATAACAAATTACTTCCTAATCGTCAGAAAAGCTAAACTTTTACCATTCGCTTTATTGTAAAAATTAATATTTTGTCTTATTCTGTTTTAACTACAATGGTAATATTGTCGTGACGAGCTCCCTCGGAATGTGTCCAGGAGGGTCTGTCCAGCGCATGTAATGTGTCCAGGAGTGTCTGTCCAGCGCATGTAATGTGTCCAGGAGGGTCTGTCCAGCACATGGAATGTGTCCGGGCTGGTCTGTCCAGCACATGGAATGTGTCCGGGGCTGGTCTGTCCAGCACATGGAATGTGTCCGGGTTGGTCTGTCCAACGCATGGAATGTGTCCAGGCTGATCTGTCCAGCACATGGAATGTGTCCAGGCTGATCTGTCCAGCACATGGAATGTGTCCAGGCTGATCTGTCCAGCACATGGAATGTGTCCGGGTTGGTTTGTCCAGCGCATGTAATGTGTCCAGGCTGATCTGTCCAGCACATGGAATGTGTCCAGGCTGATCTGTCCAGCACATGGAATGTGTCCGGGTTGGTCTGTCCAACGCATGGAATGTGTCCAGGCTGATCTGTCCAGCACATGGAATGTGTCCAGGCTGGTCTGTCCAGCACATGGAATGTGTCCAGGCTGATCTGTCCAGCACATGGAATGTGTCCAGGCTGGACTGGACACTGGTATCCTTCACATGTGTCCTCAACTGACCACCATAAACGCTGAATGTTGCATGAAGTGCTGTAGTTCANGTGGGACATCAGATGTCCACCTGCTGGAGGGTGTGGGACATCAGATGTCCACCTGCTGGAGGGTGTGGGACATCAGATGTCCACTTGCTGGAGGGTGGGGACATCAGATGTCCACCTGCTGGAGGGTGTGGGACATCAGATGTCCACTTGCATGTGTGTGTGATGTCACAGTATTATTTGAGCAAGACTCTTGTGGGCTGGACGGTAGAGCGACGGTCTCACTTCGAGTTCAAGTTCAAATACGTTATTCAGACAATAAAATACATTTCAAAGGGATAGACTAGCTTAGGCTATTCTACCCTCCCAGGTCTGGCTTCATGCAAGTCGGCGTCAATTCCCGACCGTCCAAGAGGTTGGGCACCAATCCTCCCCCCCCCAATCCCATCCTAAATCCTATCCCTTCCAAGTGCTTATATTCGTAGGTCCTCCTTAAACCAGTCACAAATGTGGAAGGTTTTAGTGTTTTCAACGCCTCTTTGACGGGTCGCAGAGTTAAGGAAACTTGGCTTTGACTAAGATGACCCTCAGTGATCCACCTTTGATCCATGCATCCATCCCAGGTAATTGTGGGAAGATTTGCCAGGCTGGGCCCCCCGTAAGCGGGGGTCTTAAGCCACCATAAGGTGAGAGGGGTTCTTGGAGGAAAAGCCAGCTATACCTGGAAAACAGAGGAGAGGAAGAATTATCCTCTCGAGTTTCGTGTCCGTGTTCTGATTACGGGGTGTAGAATATTTTTATGGGGCTATCATAGTCCTTGTAGAATGTTTTATGGGGCTATCATAGTTTGTGTAGAATGTTTTATGGGGCTATCATAGTTTTGTAGAATGTTTTATGGGCTATCATAGTTTGTGTAGAATGTTTTATGGGGCTATCATAGTTTATGTAGAATGTTTTATGGGGCTTCATAGTTTGTGTAGAATGTTTTATGGGGCTATCATTGTTTGTGTAGAATGTTTATGGGGCTATCATAGTCCTTGTAGAATGTTTTATGGGGCTATCATAGTCCTTGTAGAATGTTTTATGGGGCTATCATAGTCCATGTAGAATGTTTATGGGGCTATCATTGAAATAAGTTTATCGAGGTAAAATACACACAAAGGGATGAGGTAGCGGGCTATCATCGCTTGTGTTAAAATGTTTTATGAGGTTATCATATTTGTGTAGAATGGAGACTGTCTTCTAGTTATCCCTCTGTTCCTGAGTCCACAAGTCTTCCGAGGTTTCCTGAAGTTTGTCGTCGACCATTTTTGTACAAGTGGGTCATGACTTGAATGTTCATTTCATCCCAACATAAATATTTCCATGTTGACAGGATCAATATATTTAAATATCATTCCTGCCCTGTGGACATGTAGGAGTGTATGTGTGTGTGTGGACAGAGTCGTGCTGTATAACTGGTAACAATATTATTTTTTGTTTCAGGGGCAGTTGATGTTATCTCATCTAATGATCGAGGTATTATTGGCCTCGGTTTCAGGTGTATATAATTGATGCCAAGCACAGGGAACACGGACGTGGGCGAGGCTAGTTCAGAGCCCTCGAAATTCAACGCATTATTATAAGCTTCGTTGGAAAGTTGTTCAAACAACTCCAGCTTGGCGTGGGTCGTCGTCCTGAAAGGAGATACGAGGCGAGAGAGCAGGACGAGCACTTTACGTGCAATCCAAGCAACATGTTTATGTATCCTATACATATCTTCTCCCACCTGTCATTGTCCCATGTGACTGTACCATCACCCACGTTCACATTATTTACTTAAACATTTGTACCAAATCTGTGTTCACTCAATACCATTGAAACTTCGAAACTTTCTCATTAGGGTCTTACCTTGATCTTAATTTCCTTTTGTTTTCATTGTTTGCATGTCGTTTCCCAGCTCTCCATGGGGTGCTGCCGTGTAGCTAGTGTCTCCTTCCCTCGAGTAGGTAAACCTTGTACCTTGTTCGAGTATTTGGAATCACTTGGGGGAAGACACATTCTCAGCTCTGTCCTGATATACTAAACAAGTTTTGGCCAATAATGCAGATATTCCAAGTAAGTTTTGTCCAATAATGCGGATATACCAAATAAGTTTTGTCCAATAATGCGAATATACCAAATAAATTTTGGCCAATAATGCAGATATACCAAGTAAGTTTTGGCCAATAATGCAGATATTCCAAGTAAGTTTTGGCCAATAATGCAGATATTCCAAGTAAGTTTTGTCCAATAATGCGAATATACCAAATAAATTTTGGCCAATAATGCAGATATACCAAGCAAGTTTTGGCCAAAAATGCAGATACACCAAACAAGTTTTAGCTAAAAATGAAGATATACCAAACAAGTTTTGGCCCATAATGCAGATATACCAAACAAGTTTTGTCCAATAATTCCTGGAAATTTTCAATGTTTTCTTTGGGCTGTATATGGGATAAAACCCCCTGAAATATTGTTTATATTCAAGGTGTTTAGTAAGTGGTCTATTGTATATAAAAAACCGCTGAACGGCCTGAAGTACTGTGACAACTCACCGTGGCACAGCACCTGAGATACTATGGCAAAAAAAAAAGTTCAAAATGTTTAACAGTGTGAAACCCGACAACCACAGTAGCGTGGCTCATCAAACTATTGCTGCTGACGACCTGTCCACATAACTGGTCTTGGGAGAAAGTTGTAGGTGCAATTGCTAGGTGTTCCGTGTTCACGCCTCTTGTCTGCATGATGGAGTCTGCTGCAATGTTATCATTGACAGGTTCTGGGCCAGTGGGGTAAGCTGTCAAGTCTGGCTAATCTCATATGATTGACAAGTTCGTGTTTACAGTCAGCTGTAGCTTGGTTTGTACCTGTTATACTGGGTTCCTGTAATATTATGAGGAGCCCTATAGGGCTCACGTTCACTATATTCTCACCATTTACACCCACACTATGCTAACCTACTTGCCAATGTCGTACCAACACACTCATTTTATACCCAGCAACATAATTACACTATACTCAGCAGCAATACCACACTACACCCCCTCAACACACCCACACTATAGTGGCCCATTCAGCTACTACACTCACTCTAACACAGAGACAATTTCCACTAGCACACCCATACAATATTTACAATACACCCACACCATAGCCACAATCATATCTACCTTATCCACCATCACATCTACCATATCCACCATCACATCTACCATATCCACCAGCACATCTACCATATCCACCATTACATTTACCATATTCACCTTCACATGTACCATATCCACCATGACATCTACCTTATCCACCAGCACATCTACCATATCCACCAGCACATCTACCATATCCACCATTACATCTACCATATTCACCTTCACATCTACCATATCCACCATGACATCTACCTTATCCACCATCACATTTACCATACCCCACAATCACATCTACCATATTCACAATCACATCTACCTTATCCACCAAAACATTGAATGTCCGAAGCACGAGTCTTATACATGGTACAATGCCAGCCATCAGTGGTGGTTCATACGGTACAATGTCAACCATCAGTGGTGGTTCATACGGTACAATGTCAACCATCATTGGTGGTTCATACGGTACAATGTCAGCCATCAGTGGTGGTTCATACGGTACAATGTCAACCATCAGTGGTGGTTCATACGGTACAATGTCAGCCATCAGTGGTGGTTCATACGGTACAATGTCAACCACATTGTACATTGTACAATGTAAAATGACAACTATTTAGTTTCCATTCATTTACAAACTTGCCACTATCACTACGGTCGTAAAATACATTAATACCTAAACAGTAGTGATGACTGAAGTAAAACACATTTTCAGGAAAAGGATGCTGCATCCTCTTCATCCTGGGAGGAATGTGAACACTCACATCGCTGCAACGGTCTTGCATGCATCTGCCATGTTTGGTGCAATGTAAGCCTGCGAATCACCATGCAAGATGAAGCTAAACGACTGTTTATGCAAATTAAACACGATGTAACTTGGTGTATGTATGTTTGAAATGACTCGGCTCAATTGGATTGAATCCATCAGATGTAATGAGTTAAAGTTGTTAGATAGGCTTTGGTAAACATTCGAATGATAATTAACTCTTCTGTGGCGTAAATCAAAGCAATTATGGGAGAAAGCGCCAGGTCATAATGACTGTTTAGCACTTGGACGAGGGATGAGGAATGGTGCCGAACCACTTGAGATTATGGGGCTCGAACGCCAACCCTGTAAGATTCAAGGCTGACTGTGCACCGACCAGTACAAGTAGCAGCCTGTCCTCGTATACAAAGATCCAAGCTCGTTAATCCAGCCGCCAAACCCGCTGTTTATGAATGAAACACAGTTTATACACGACTCCTTGACTGCCCTCAGCTCCCCAAGGCATAACTGTGACGTGCGTATCTCTGAAGCTAGACACAGATATAATGAAATAATGAATGATGGAGTCAGAGTCTGTCCCCTGTAGATTCCTTCCCATATTGGTCTCCGAATGCATGATAGAACTGATGAGTTGCCAAGACTTTTGCTCGTAAAGAGGGAATTGATTACCAACTTGGACTGCCTTTGAGCAGCCTGAGGGCAGCAATATCCAGGAACATCAACTAAATTTCGGAGACTTGAGGCAATGTGAAATTTACACCAGTTGCTCCGTCTATCATCATTCCAGGCATATATATACAACTGAAAACTCACACCCCAGAAGTGACTCGAACCCATACTGCCAGAACCAATCTGCAACTGATGTACAGGATCCCTTAACCACTCGACCATCACGACCGGACAAAAGAGGATGGTAGTCGAGGCTAATTCCCCATCCTCCCGCCGGCACTCTGATGGTAATCTTGGGTATGGTATCTTATAAAATCACCTCATTCTTGGGGCACACGTGAGGAACACAAATGCGAACAAGCCTGACAAGTTTTGTGTTTTATATATATATATATATATATATATATATATATATATATATATATATATGTGTGTGTGTGTGTGTGTGTGT
>WNGS01165503.1:5147025-5154525 GCA_020271785.1 Procambarus virginalis | reverse complement strand
CTCCCCATCTCACCACCCTGTGCTCCCCAAGGTAAGGCTCGCCTTCCCATCTCACCCCCTGTGCTCCCCAAGGTAAGGCTCCCTCCCCATCTCACCCCCTGTGCTCCCCTTCTTGCCCACTTACCTTAGTGGGGCACCTGTAACAATCCCGGTTACCTAAGTCGCAAGGGAATGTGGTCCACATCCCCCTGTGTCTAAAGGCCGTGTCTCCCTTCACCTGAGGTAGTCCTGCGTGGCCTGGGGGGGGGGTGTCTCGCCCCTCTGGCCAGACGTCATAGGGTTGCTTTTAGTGGTTATAGAAAGGTTTGGGAAATCGGGAGCAATTAGAGTGGCAGGCGTGTGCTGCGCCCCAGAGTGCCGTAATTAGTGTAGGCCTTAAACACCAGGAATAACTCTTGGTGCTGTTGGGTAATGGTAGGGAGGGTCCCTTGCCGGAAATAATGGCAGGGGAAGTCAGCCGGATACACAGCGAGTCAGCCGGATACACAGGGAGTCAGCCGGATACACAGGGAGTCAGCAGCAGACAGGTAGAGGCGACGGCACTCTGCTCTCTCTCTCTCTCTCTCTCTCTGCTGTATTAGAAAGGTGTCTGCGGTCCGTCCTCCTAAGCTCAAGAAAAGCCCGTCCTCCAAGGATTCGCCAACTTCAGGAAAACATTCAATTTAAAGTAGTCTCTCCTAACCTGCCAGAGAACCCAAAACAGAAAACGGGACAGTACGTCACTTCCGCCAGCCGCTTCCATTTTCTAGTACGACGATTTTTGAGCCTTATGTGACGCATACGTGCGAAAATCGACGTTCTTGGTAGGTTATGGTCTGTGACGCCAAAAACGGGATCTGAGGCGGTCACAAGGGGTGACGTGATCAAATGTGTGTGGAAATGAGACGATTTCAAGGATATTCCTCAATTCTTGGACTGTATTTCACATAATTATTCTTTACATATGGTTATATCTATCACATATCTTGCCCTGTGAATGGACATATCAGATATTTTGGCCTTTTTGGTCCATACTTCCGGTTGTGGACCTGAATACGGTGTGGATAGGGGGGAGGGGGTGAGGATAGGGGGCGGTGAGGATAGGGGGAGGGGGGGGAGGATAGGGGCTACAAGGTGAAGGACCATTGTACAGTCTTTAACTCTTTCAGAAACTTTACACACACTCACTGTAGGAGTCGTGCTCTTAACTGTGCCCACTCACCCCTCATAGTTACTGTGTCCACTCACCCTCACAGTAACTGTGCACACTCACCCTCACTGTAACTGTGCACACTCACCCTCACAGTAACTGTGCACACTCACCCTCACAGTAACTGTGCCCACTCACCCCTCACAGTAACTGTGCCAACTTACGCTCACAGTAACTTTGCCCACTCACCCTCACAGTAACTGTGTCCACTCACCCTCACAGTAACTGTACCCACTCACCCCTCACAGTAACTGTGCTCAATCACCCTCATAGTAACTGTGCCCACTCACCCTCACAGTAACTGAGCCCACTCACACTCACAGTAACTGTGCCCACTCACCCTCACAGTAACTGTACCCACTCACCCTCACAGTAGCTTTGCCCTCTCACTGTCCCAATACTCTACTAACCCGTCTTCACAACCTCTCAACCCTGGCAGCACCTCTGCTACCTCTGCACCCTAACAACCCTGGCAGCACCTCTGCTACCTCTGCACCCTAACAACCGTGCCAGCACCTTTGTAATGATTGCTTCCCCATTACATAACCGCCTCCTGCAACCATGCTATCATTAGCCTGTGGAAATTGCATCGTTCTTTAGTTGTGGTAATTTGCTACTGTGTTACGTCATTACATTTGGCTTAGCCAATTCTTCAGTGTTAAGATGCGGTTATTTGTAATTTGGAAAAGTGAGACAAAAACTCATGTATAATGTATAGTAATATTTACACAGCAATTGTTTATAATATAATAAATAGTTTACTATATTTTTAGTGCAGTTTCTTCTCTTTAGGTAGTTGAGTTGTTTATTCTGTCATTTATAAGAACAATTTGGAGGTTTACACATTGATGGAATCTACATACGATGTTAATACACCTTGAACGATAAGATAAGTGCTGTGAACGATGATAGCTGAAATATATATAGCTCCTTGATCCAGGTTCCCACAGTTATGGGTGATTTTTGGTGGCAAATGTTTTATTATTTGTGCTTTACAAGTCTCCGAGAGCATACTGGTTAGCCCGCTCTCTCAGGAGGCTCAGGTTAGGCTCATTCACCTGTAATACAAAGCTCAGACACCAGAATAAATCGGTTGCAACCGTTGGTAAATCAGGATGATGTCCTGGTTGTAATTCTTTACCATGCGTAGCTCAGTCGATTAAGGCAGCGTCTGGGATCCTCTCGGACGTAGGTTCGAACCCTCGTCACGGTCCTTGTGGATTTGTTTCAAAACCGGAATTAATGGAAGTACTTGGATAAGATGATATACATGATTTGGATGGTTGGATAAGTACTATATACGAGTTGAATCGAACGGTGGTAAATGTAGAGTTGATGAAGCCACCTGTCCTCACCCTTGATGAAGCCACCTGTCCTCACCCTTGATGAGCCACCTGTCCTCACCCTTGATGAAGCCACCTGTCCTCACCCTTGACGAGGCCACCTGTCCTCACCCTAACAGGACTGGGACGTGTTTACACTCCAGCAGGCTCCTCACCACTCTCACACTGCTAGCAATAAATATTGATCCTGATCACTTGCAATATTCACCAAATATTTACATTCCATAAGAGTCTCATGTCAATCATCTCCCAATAAACTTGTCGCCATTTTTGTTCAAGACAAACTCGTCTCTTACATATTTCACGAACGTAAAAGGTAAGCTGCAGGAAGTTATGAATGAATTACAGTTATTTTTATCAGGAGGAAGACTTGTATTCACGTTATGGTGCGGCCAGTCCGTTGGTCCTTGAACTGGTGAGGTGAGGGTGAGGGAAAGTGGGAGGGAGAGAAGGGAGAGAAGGAGGGAGGGAGGGAGAGAAGGACGGAGGGAAGGAGGGAGGGAGACAAGGAGGGAGATAAGGAGGGAGGGAGATAAGGAGAGGGAGATAAGGATGGAGGTGGGAGAAGGGTGATATGAGTGCAGACCATAACAGGAAGGAGGTCAGAAACTATGGATATTCTGACCTGGAGACACTACGAGACAACATTGACGTAAGACACCACTTATGGTCACACATAACTGGTCTCCAAGAGTATCTCCATATTATGCATCTCCATCTCCAGACACCATAATAAACATCGTTCTCTAACAGGCACAATAATTTCCTGGTGGTTAATACGTCTGGTGGAGAATCTCGGCTAAAGTTTTTTTTGGGTCGTTGCAATGGCAAGCAACTGCAGGCATNATCTTAGGATAGTACAGAGCTTAATCACGGATCTTAGGATAGTACAGAGCTTAATCACGGATCTTAGGATAGTACAGAGCTTAATCACGGATCTTGGATGCGTAGAGCTTAATCACGGATCTTAGGATAGTACAGAGCTTAATCACGGATCTTAGGATAGTAAATAGCTTAATCATTGCTCTTAGTACAGAGCTTAATCACGGATCTTAGGATAGTACAGAGCTTAATCACGGATCTTAGGATAGTACAGAGCTTAATCACGGCTCTTAGGAATAGTACAGAGATTACTTAGTTGTCGCTAGAGCACTTTCGCCGCTCTAGCGACGACGTCCGGAGTCGTTTATTAAAATATTTGTTAAAAATTTTAATTTTATCCGATCAATCTGGTAATGGTTTCAAAATGAGCGCCTTAATATTACACACAATTTAGCACTTTCGCACCCATATGTCGCTTGAGCACGACATATTTTTATTCTCTTGAATTCACCTCAAGCGGCATTTGAAAAAAATATTTCTATAAAATCCAATTCATATCCGATCGACTTGGGGATAGTATAAAAATGTTTGCCAATAAATTTTCGTTTTCTCTAATAGCCTCATAGCCTATTTGGGAGAACGGCATCATCGTGCTAAGACCATTATATTATTGACACAACCTGTGTAATCGACGTTGTTTTTGATTTGGTGCCGGTCTAACGCATCCTTGTGTGACATTTTATACATATGTTCTTCTAGAACATTCTATTGCGAAGACATTGGTACAAAAATTAAGTACATACTACGAAAATTAAGGTCATGACAGTGAAAAGAATTTACACTTTTCAATAGGTGTTTTGCCTATCTGCAGTCAGGTATGTGGTAAGAGATAACACTTCAGCCACTTCCCACACTCTTGCGGGTGGGCCGCTACCATGATTCTACATTTATATGCATATGTCCGTGTAGGGAATTTTGTTGCGATCTCAGTGATACCAAATTTAACGCTGTAGGACAAGTGTGGAGTTGACAACCCTGAAGAGAATAGAAACATTTCGTCGCTGTTTGGGGCTCATGGCTAGTGATCGACGTAGTTCTTTATTTGGTGCTGGTCTAATTCATGCTTTGGTGACATTTTATACTTGTGTTCTTCTATAACATTCTATTGCGAACACATTGGTACAAAAATGAGAAAGTTCATCGATAATTAAGGTCAGGACAGTGAAAGAGTATTCACATTTCAATAGGTGTTTCACTGATCCACTGTCGGGTATGTGGTAAGAGATAACACTTCACCCACTTCCCACACTCTTGCGGGTGGGCCGCTACCATGATTCTACATTTATATGCATATGTCCGTGTAGGGAATTTTATTGCGGTCACAGTGATATCAAAATTAACGACATAGAACAAATCCGGGGTTGACAAACATGAAAAGATCATAAACATTTCAGCGCGGTTTGACGCTCCCGGCTAACGATCGCCATAGTTTTTTATTTGGTGCGGATCTCATGTCGAGTTTGGTGAAATTTTACATATATATTCCTCTAGAGCATTCTCTTGTGAACAAATTGATACCAAATTTAAATACATACATGGAATATTAAGGTGAGCACACCGAAAAGATTATAAACAATTTAGTGTCGCCGCTTGGTCGCCGGAAACCAACAGGCCACACCCAGAAAGTACACAGTTTACTGGAGGGAGCGCGAAGTGTTTAGTCCCACTCTCCTGAAGCCTTGGTACTACTTTAATGCTGCTGGCTTCTCCCGCTCACGTTACAGAAGTCTTTCAGAGTCCAATGTTCGCTATCCTGACACACTCACAGTAACCAGTGATTGTGTCCTGGTACTAGCAGGTGTCCTGGTGATGATATCCTGACACACTCACAGTAACCAGTGATTGTGTCCTGGTACTAGCAGGTGTCCTGGTGATGATATCCTGACACACTCACAGTAACCAGTGATTGTGTCCTGGTACTAGCAGGTGTCCTGGTGATGATATCCTGACACACTCACAGTAACCAGTGATTGTGTCCTGGTACTAGCAGGTGTCCTGGTGATGATATCCTGACACACTCACAGTAACCAGTGATTGTGTCCTGGTACTAGCAGGTGTCCTGGTGATGATATCCTGACACACTCACAGTAACCAGTGATTGTGTCCTGGTACTAGCAGGTGTCCTGGTGATGATATCCTGACACACTCACAGTAACCAGTGATTGTGTCCTGGTACTAGCAGGTGTCCTGGTGATGATATCCTGACACACTCACAGTAACCAGTGATTGTGTCCTGGTACTCGAGGGCCTCTAATCTGCTAACTTTTCCAGGATGTTGTGACAGTGTGTCTCCTCAGAGGAGACAATGTGGGCCCTGTGACAGTGGTGTCTCCTCAGAGGAGACAATGTGGCCCCTGTGACAGTGGTGTCTCCTCAGAGGAGACAATGTGGGCCCTGTGACAGTGGTGTCTCCTCAGAGGAGACAATGTGGCCCTGTGACAGTGGTGTCTCCTCAGAGGAGACAATGTGGGCCCTGTGACAGTGGTGTCTCCTCAGAGGAGACAATGTGGGCCCTGTGACAGTGGTGTCTCCTCAGAGGAGACAATGTGGCCCTGTGACAGTGGTGTCTCCTCAGAGGAGACAATGTGGCCCCTGTGACAGTGGTGTCTCCTCAGAGGAGACAATGTGGCCCCTGTGACAGTGGTGTCTCCTCAGAGGAGACAATGTGGGCCCTGTGACAGTGGTGTCTCCTCAGAGGAGACAATGTGGGCCCTGTGACAGTGGTGTCTCCTCAGAGGAGACAATGTGGGCCCTGTGACAGTGGTGTCTCCTCAGAGGAGACAATGTGGGCCCTGTGACAGTGGTGTCTCCTCAGAGGGACAATGTGGCCCCTGTGACAGTGGTGTCTCCTCAGAGGAGACAATGTGGGCCCCTGTGACAGTGGTGTCTCCTCAGAGGAGACAATGTGGCCCTGTGACAGTGGTGTCTCCTCAGAGGAGACAATGTGGGCCCTGTGACAGTGGTGTCTCCTCAGAGGAGACAATGTGGGCCCTGTGACAGTGGTGTCTCCTCAGAGGAGACAATGTGGCCCCTGTGACAGTGGTGTCTCCTCAGAGGAGACAATGTGGCCCCTGTGACAGTGGTGTCTCCTCAGAGGAGACAATGTGGGCCCTGTGACAGTGGTGTCTCCTCAGAGGAGACAATGTGGCCCCTGTGACAGTGGTGTCTCCTCAGAGGAGACAATGTGGGCCCTGTGACAGTGGTGTCTCCTCAGAGGAGACAATGTGGGCCCTGTGACAGTGGTGTCTCCTCAGAGGGGACAATGTGGGCCCTGTGACAGTGGTGTCTCCTCAGAGGAGACAATGTGGGCCCTGTGACAGTGGTGTCTCCTCAGAGGAGACAATGTGGGCCCTGTGACAGTGGTGTCTCCTCAGAGGAGACAATGTGGCCCCTGTGACAGTGGTGTCTCCTCAGAGGAGACAATGTGGGCCCCTGTGACAGTGGTGTCTCCTCAGAGGAGACAATGTGGCCCCTGTGACAGTGGTGTCTCCTCAGAGGAGACAATGTGGCCCCTGTGACAGTGGTGTCTCCTCAGAGGAGACAATGTGGCCCCTGTGACAGTGGTGTCTCCTCAGAGGAGACAATGTGGGCCCTGTGACAGTGGTGTCTCCTCAGAGGAGACAATGTGGGCCCTGTGACAGTGGTGTCTCCTCAGAGGAGACAATGTGGGCCCTGTGACAGTGGTGTCTCCTCAGAGGAGACAATGTGGGCCCTGTGACAGTGGTGTCTCCTCAGAGGAGACAATGTGGCCCCTGTGACAGTGGTGTCTCCTCAGAGGAGACAATGTGGGCCCTGTGACAGTGGTGTCTCCTCAGAGGAGACACTGTGGGCCCTGTGACAGTGGTGTCTCCTCAGAGGAGACAATGTGGGCCCTGTGACAGTGGTGTCTCCTCAGAGGAGACAATGTGGGCCCTGTGACAGTGGTGTCTCCTCAGAGGAGACAATGTGGGCCCTGTGACAGTGGTGTGTTGTATCATCAGCGGTGTTGTTGCTGATAGTGAGAGAGACGCTGCTCGTCCCCGCCGCCGTCACCAGGATGCCCATCCTCACTACCCTTTACCGCTTTCCTAACTTTTCATCTCGTTC
>WNGS01165503.1:5121827-5138881 GCA_020271785.1 Procambarus virginalis | reverse complement strand
ACCGGTACACTGTCACCCGTGCTGACACACACCCCCCGGTACACCTGTAACCCGGCCTGACACACCCACCCCGGTACACCTGTCACGCCGTGCTGACACACACTCACCCGGCTTACACTTGTCACCCGTGACTGACACACACCACCCGGTACACCTGTCTAACCCGTGCTGACCACACACACACCGGTACACTGCCCTGTCCCACCCGGGGTGACCCCCGGTACTGTACCTGACAACCACACGGTACGGACACTACCACCCCCGGTACACCTTGTCTCCCGTGCTGACACACCCACCCGGTACACTGTCACCCGTGACTGACACACACACACACGGTACACTTGTCACCCGTGCTGACACCCACCACCGACACCTGTACCGCGTACCACCCCCGTACACTGTACGTGTACCCACCCCCCGGTCACGACCGTCTGACACACCCCCGGTACCGTACCACACCCCCGGTACACCTGTGTCACCCGTGCTGACACACCCACACCCGGTACACCTTGTCCCCGTGCTGACACACCACACACCCGGTACCACCTGTAACCCGTGCATGACACAACCACACCCCGGTACACCTGTACCCCGTGCTGCACACACCCACCACCGGTACACCTGTAAACTCCCGTGCTGACACACACACACACCGGTACACCTGTCCTCCCGTGCTGACACACCCACACCCGGTACACCTGTCACCCCGTGCTGACACACACACCACCCCGGTACACCTGTACCCCGTGCTGACACAACACACACACCCGGTACACTTGTCTCCCGTGCTGACACACACACACACCGGTACACCTGTCTCCCGTGCTGACCACACACACACCCGTACACCTTCTCCGGCTGACCACACACACCGGTACACTGTCTCCCGTGCTGACACACACACCACCGGTACACTTGTCATCTCCGTGCGGGACACACCTAATACCTGATCTTACGACTGCAGCTGCTTCCCATGACCTGACCTTACTATTAAAGATATCTCAAGAAGTTGCTAAGAACTACTGCAGCATCCGATGATCTCATCTTGTCACTATTCCAGTGGTTGTGGGATGAGAATCGTCAGCTTAAGCGAAGGGCCTCGTTAACCACCAACATAGTGACATCGGATGGATCAGGGGCTAGATTCACGAAGCTGTTACGCAAGCACTTGCGAACCTGTACATCTTTTCTCAATCTTTGGCGGCTTTGTTTACAATTATTAAACAGTTAATGAGCTCCGAAGCACCAGGAGGCTGTTTATAACAATAACAACAGTTGATTGGTAAATTTTCATGCTTGTAACTGTTTAATAATGTAACCAAAGCCGTCAAAGATTGAGGAAAGATGTGTACATGTTCGTAAGTACTTGCGTAACTGCTTCGTGAATGTGGCCCCAGAGCTCTGATGACGCCCCATCGACGGGTCAAAGCGTCGAAGGAAGAACTGGAACATTATGGAAAGATTCCTCTAACACGGGGGTCCTTTTAGAGATTTATTTTTCTTCTATACTAACATTTGGGGTCTTTGTGGAAAGATTGTCCACACAAGGTTTCTCCATACAGGTTCTTAAGCCAGTCCCACACGTCGCTTCTACTCTGTGGCAGGTGGCCGGCGATTCCGGGACACAGAGGGGAGGCAAGATCAATTACCTCATTAGAGTCGCGTCTCGGTCCCGTGTTTAGCTACTCACTACAGCCTTATAGTTATACAATACTGCTCCCACCACTCAAATTGTCACAAATCATGGCAAGATATATTTGTTAAAGGTATTAGTTGTATGGCTGTACACCTGTTCAATCATGGATTGTAACGAGTAGTTTGAAGTGAACAAGAGAAATGAGGTGATTATCAAGGGAAAGCGCCAAGCCTTTACGACTATATAGCACTGGGAAGGGATCAGGATAAGGATTTGGGATGGGACGGGTGGAAGGAATGGTACCCAACCACCTGGACGGTCGGGGATTGAACGCCGACTTGCATGAAGCGAGACCGTCGCTCTACCGTCCAGTCCAAGTGGTTGAACAGTGAACAAGAGAGAGAGAGTCCTGACTCTCAGCCGTCGTGGCCCCACAAGCAGGGAACTTTACCTCACCAGATCTCATCCACGCTCACGGCACGCGTCTCCTCCCCCTCGCATGGCGGAGGCTTCACGGCTCGCTGCCTCTATTCACGCTGAGTACAAGTGTATTTGCGGCCAGACAGAAGCCGGCCAATACGGTTTGTACACTATGAGCTGCGGAGGGTCCAAGGGTTGGCATGGAACACACACACTGAAGTCAATGACATCACCGAGATGAGCTTCCTCAATGACCAAATAGGATGAGATCCTTGACTTCTTAGATTCAATAATAATGGCAAACCGGCCAAATGGGCCAAATGGGATAACATTGTATCCTTCGAAGAATTGCAGGAGTTGTTCATCTGTGTATCCTTATCTTGCAGTATTGTATACTTTCATTTCTCAAGAATTATCCTAAAACATAAATTGTCGTGTCCAAATGAGTTAATTTAAATTCCACAAGTTATTAAAAGTATTTAATGGGTAATTTTAGGATCAGTTAAGGGATAAGAGGGGAAACTTTGTTATCTAGCTATATTATGGGTTAGGAATGTCTGTCTGTCTGTGTCTAAGGCTCGAGGCCAGATTTTTAGTGCTAAACATCACCAAACTTTGCAGGGTGAATAGTCTGGAGTATGGAACGGACATAGTGTGGTTCTATTGGTCGGATCCAGTAATAACTCCCCTTCACCCTTTTCTCCTACGTTACTGATGACAATTCCAAGCCTACCACTTTGTTTATCTCGCTAAATACACGATTTCATTCTCACTAAGGTTCATTAAGCATGTTTTTTTATGGTTAAATGGTATTGTCATATGAAGTTTATTGATGAAGTCAGTATACTGAGGATAGTTAGAGTAATGAAGGGAAGGTGGTGAAGGGTAGGGAAGGTGGTGAAGGGTAGGGGAAGGTGGTGAAGGGTAGGAAGGTGGTGAAGGGTGGGAAGGTGGTGAAGGGTAGGGAAGGTGGTGAAGGGTAGGGAAGGTGGTGAAGGGTAGGGAAGGTGGTGAAGGTAGGGAAGGTGGTGAAGGGTAGGGAAGGTGGTGAAGGGTAGGGAAGGTGGTGAAGGGTAGGGAAGGTGGTGAAGGGTAGGGAAGGTGGTGAAGGGTAGGGAAGGTGGTGAAGGGTAGGGAAGGTGAAGGGTAGAGAAGGTGGTGAAGGGTAGAGAAGGTGGTGAAGGGTAGAGAAGGTGGTGAAGGGTAGGGAAGTGAAGGGTTGAACGGGGAGAAGGTGGTGAAGGGTAGAGAAGGTGGTGAAGGGTAGAGAAGGGGTGAAGGGTAGGGAGGTGGTGAAGGGCAGGGAAGGTGTGAAGGGAAGGGAAGGTGGTGAAGGTATCGTGGGAAGGTGGTGAAGGGAAGGTTATAAGAAGGGAAGGTGGTGAAGGATAGGGATTGTAGTTAAGAGACAGAAAATGGGTGTGAGACAAAGGAAGGATGGAACGACAGGAAATGGGTGTTAGGGAAGGAGAGAGAGTCAGAGACAGAGGGACGGAGACAGACAGATAGTGAGCTACATCTCCTGGTAAGTGCTGCTGGGTTCCGTCTCTATCGATACTCTCTCAGAACTCTTTCCTCCGTCTCGTCAAAAGTTGAAGTCGAACACAATTCTGCAGAAGCGTTCAAAAGGTTGCATCGATTCTGTATTGATTTTGGACTTCAGAGGTTCACCTTCCTTCAGATGATCTCTCCAAGATAATCAGTAGAGTACCTGTTGCTGGCGAGAGCTGACATATTATACACTCTGTGGATGTAGGTATTCAACCAGCCTGCCTCGTTATACAAGAAGCCAGCCTGGCTATACAACACGTCAATCTCAGTATACAAGAAGCCAGCCTGGCTATACACACGTCAATCTCAGTATACAAGAGCCAGCCTGGCTATACAACAAGTCAATCTCAGTATACAAGAAGCCAGCCTGGTTATACAACACGTCAATCTCAGTATACAAGAAGCCAGCCTGGTATACAACACGTCAGAATAGCTATTAGTGGGGGTGGGCCGCTACTAGCAACTTTGTGGGGGGGGCCGCTACTAGCAACTTTGTGGGGGTGGGCCGCACCTCCCATCCTCTCTCTCACTAAACCGCTCTTTCCTGTTCCTTCAATCCTTACAATTTATCTTCCCTCTCTACCCTTGTACCCATTCTCTCTCATCTTTACCATCATTTCTCATTCCTTCTCTGCTTTCTTCCTCTCTAGTCCTGTCCCTTCCTTCCTCCCAACCTCTTCCTTCCCCGAACACCGAGGAACGAGCCACATAGCATCATGGCGCGAAGACTAGCAAGCGAGCAATAAAAGTGTATAGTTTGTGAGGTCAGTGACTTCTATATCCTAATAGAGTGTGCGGAGGATATCCCCCAACCCGAGGAGACCAGCCTGAATACTGATGCTGCTTGCTGGCGCGCGGGGGGCTCACACGGGCTCATCTCCAGGGCTCAAGATCACCACTGCCTTAATCTCTGACAAGGGGCGTCGCTGACAGCCTCGTGAGCGTCATCTCCAATGTCAAATCAGGTGGTGCTCTTAGCGGCATCAGATACAGGCCTTGGGCTGTGGTTAAGCAGCCAGCTTGATGTAGAGGCGGTAGTAGAGCCTGCCTTAGGTAGCAGGTTGCCATAGAGCCAGCCTTAGAGGCTATAGGGCGCGATAGAGTAGATTGCTGCAGGGTCAAGTCATGATGGAGGTTAGAGCGGGTTGCTAAAGAGGACAACACCAATGGCTCCCACCTACTTCGCGTCTTCTGAGGCGAGTCAGTAGTTACCATGGGATAGTGCCATGATAGTGCCATGGGAGAGTGCCATGGTAGTGCCATGGGAGAGTACCATGATAGTGCCATGGGAGAGTGCCATGGTAGTGCCATGGGAGAGTACCATGATAGTGCCATGAGAGAGTGCAATGGTAGTGCCATAGGATAGTGCCATGGGGTAGTACTATGGTAGTGCCATGAACGCCCATCCTGGCAACCAAGAACATCTGCCTCACACGCAAAGTGGTGAAGTTTGGTTGCAGATCTATCACGTTTGCATGTATCATTAAATGCTTAATATTATTTAGAAATCAGACAATGGTTTTACGCCTTAGAGTCCCTCCACAAATATGAGGATGAACTTAAGTGGTAAAACGTGTTTATTATCAGGCTCTAATAATTACCATGTGTCTCGAACGTCCCATTATGGCATTCGAGTCTTGAAAAACTTTTGGAAACAAGAAAAAACTTATTTTTTTAATAATTCCTGAATAGTGATGCTCCGGTAATTTAACGTCACATCCCGTAAGATATCGTAAGATTTTAAGGGTTGGCAGATGTTAATCTACTTGTTTGAGGAGCTGTTCACTTGAAACAGTTAAGCAAGTCCCAGCTGTGTCTGGGTATAAGTGACAGGATGAACAACCCAGCGGGTTTTCTTCCTATTGGGGAGTGTTGTACATGCTGCTATGGCGGTGTGTCTACTCACAGGATGAGTGGCGCTGCCCAATACTGTCACTATGGCGGTGTGTCCACTCACAGGATGAGTGGCGCTGCCCAATACTGTCACTATGGCGGTGTGTCCACTCACAGGATGAGTGGCGCTGCCCAATACTGTCACTATGGCGGTGTGTCCACTCACAGATGAGTGGCGCTGCCCAATACTGTCACTATGGCGGTGTGTCCACTCACAGGATAAGTGACGCTGCCCAATACTGTCACTATGGCGGTATGTCCACTCACAGGATGAGTGGCGCTGCTCAATACTGTCACTATGGCGGTGTGTCCACTCGCAGGATGAGTGACGCTGCCCAATACTGTCACTATGGCGGTGTGTCCACTCACAGGATGAGTGGCGCTGCCCAATACTGTCACTATGGCGGTGTGTCCACTCGCAGGATGAGTGGCGCTGCCCAATACTGTCACTATGGCGGTGTGTCCACTCACAGGATGAGTGGCGCTGCTCAATAAACTGCTCTGTTCGTAGCGCAAACCTAACACGTGACTGAGGTAATTAGCGTGGTAAATGGTAGGCCAGCTTGGGCCGAGGCGGGCGGTGCGCGGGCCGAGGCGGGCGGTGCGCGGGCCGAGGCGGGCGGTGCGCGGGCCGAGGCTGGCGGTGGGTGGGCCGAGGCGGGCGGTGCGCGGGCCGAGGCGGGCGGTGCGCGGGCCGAGGCGGGCGGTGCGCGGGCCGAGGCTGGCGGTGCGCGGGCCGAGGCGGGCGGTGCGCGGGCCGAGGCTGGCGGTGCGCGGGCCGAGGCGGGCGGTGCGCGGGCCGAGGCTGGCGGTGCGCGGGCCGAGGCGGGCGGTGCGCGGGCCAACTACATGCCGAGAGCGGCCAAGTCGGCCACGCCATAGGGCATGTGATATATCGTTGAGTGCCGGTCATATGGAGAATTCATTGCTAAAGAGAAATCAGGTGTGAAAATTTAGTAATTTTAAATAAATTAAAGATACTGCCGAGTGTGAGCTGACCAGACCGCACCAGCATCAGAAGAAACGACGAAGTTTCGGTCCGTCGTGGACCAAAACACACGACTTGGTAATGGTCCACGACGGACCGAAACGTCGTCGTCTCTCCACCTTCTGACGTGTGCTTCGGTCATTATATCTTCAACCACGTTATTGCGACTCGTCGCGTCTGCAGAATGTAATTTAAATGTTTTTATGGAGAATTATAATTCAACTAAAGATTTGCGCGAGTTACAACATTGTCAAACGTAGGACAAACAGAAAACGGAGCAAGACCCGTTCATTATGAGTTTCGTATTTAAATGTCTATAAATTTAATAAATTTGTGGAATTCTCTTGTTGAATTAGAACATTTCTGTGCCCACCACGCAAGTCGGAGCTAGACAAGCAGATGGACCACCAGTACGCTTGAAATTAAGCATATCTACATCAGATGAAGTTTCGATGTAGATGGACTACCAGTACGCTTGAAAGCAAACATATCTATATCAGATGACAATAACCAGATATTCATAGTGGAAAAAACGAGAAAAAAATTGACCTCGCTCTTGTGAAGTTCCGGAAAGATTAAAAATTCTGATGAGGTCGGCATATAACGGGTTCTGGTCTTATCTGTGAGTGGCCTTAAGAGTGCCAAGACCCAGCGTGAGTGAAAGAAGTTTATACTCGACTCCAGCTATCATATCAACATTGGCAAATATCTTCCAATATTCCTCTCGTCCTAAGCAGCCACAACAGCAGAAATTGTGAGTGTGAATTGTCAAATAGCTAAGTTAACCCTTCCTTCCAAACGTTCACTTACTCGTGAAAGGGAACAGAACGACAAACTGCTAGACTTTCAGTTTACAGTTTTCAGTCACACAAATCCGAAGTTCAAGTTTTTTCTCTTGGAAATTTCAGAAAAAAACATTCCCATTAAATGAAACAGACAAACAAATTATTAAAAAACAAAGGTATATAAAGAACAGTGAAAATTAAAATATTGCTGCACTTTTGAAGTACAGAGATAGCAAAACTCCCTAACATACCAGAGCTCCGCATCACACCAACCACGCCCGGCATAACCAAACATGGCCGGCCTAACCAAACATGGCCGGCCTAACCAAACATGGCCCGGCCTAACCAAACATGCCCCGGCCTAACCAAACATGCCCCGGCCTAACCAAACATGCCCCGGCCTAACCAAACATGCCCCGGCCTAACCAAACATGCCCCCGGCCTAACCAAACACGCCTCTCCAGCTACACCCCATGCTACACAAGCCCACCAGGAACCACTGCCGACACCTTGAGGGATCACCCTTCATCACCCGCCCCAATTACCATATCTCGGGTTATCAAGTGGCCTTGCCCAGAGCGGCGGGTGGCCTAACCCGCCCTCAGTAACCAAGCAAACCACCACCCAAGTACCTCTCTATGAAGCCTTCCAGTCACATCTAAGTATTCTTCTCGCCACCCTGTTTATACACACCATTTGTATAGCTAAAACTAAAAAAAAAAAAAGAATTATGGACGCAAAAAAGAAACATGTTGCCATTGCCCGTTGCTATTGCCCGTTGCTATTGCCGTTTTGGGTCTTCTGCTCACCTGACATATCCCTTGCCCTAAGAGTCCCGCAGTCTTCAGAGTCTGTAATAAACGTCACTTATACCAAACGTGTCCTTTTGTTCAAGTATTTAAATATGTTGTTGCTTGCAACATGACACCCTTGCACGCTGCTGGGAGTGATGCCGTACTGGACCGCCAGGCGGTATATCATCACCTTCAGTAATGTGTTGTCTCACTAAATAATTAGAGACTTGCCGCGTACGTGCTCTGGTACCCCAGGGGTCACTGTTGTACTCTAGGGGTCACTGTTGTACTCTAGGGGTCACTGTCGTACCCTAGGGGTCACTGTTGTACCCTAGGGGTCACTGTTGTACCCTAGGGGTCACTGTCGTACCCTAGGGGTCACTGTTGTACCCTAGGGGTCACTGTCGTACCCTAGGGGTCACTGTCGTACCCTAGGGGTCACTGTTGTACCCCAGGGGTCACTGTCGTACCCTAGGGGTCACTGTTGTACCCTAGGGGTCACTGTCGTACCCCAGGGGTCACTGTTGTACCCCAGGGGTCACTGTTGTACCCCAGGGGTCACTGTTGTACCCTAGGGGTCACTGTTGTACCCCAGGGGTCACTGTTGTACCCCAGGGGTCACTATTGTACCCTAGGGGTCACTGTTGTACCCCAGGGGTCACTGTTGTACCCCAGGGGTCACTGTTGTACCCTAGGGGTTACTGTTGTACCCCAGGGGTCACTGTAGTACCCCAGGGGTCACTGTAGTACCCCAGGGGTCACTGTCGTACCCCAGGGGTCACTGTTGTACCCCAGGGGTCACTGTAGTACCCCAGGGGTCACTGTCGTACCCGAGGGGTCACTGTTGTACCCTAGGGGTCACTGTCGTACCCCAGGGGTCACTGTTGTACCCTAGGGGTCACTGTTGTACCCCAGGGGTCACTGTAGTACCCGAGGGGTCACTGTTGTACCCTAGGGGTCACTGTTGTACCCCAGGGGTCACTATCGTACCCCAGGGGTCACTGTTGTACCCGAGGGGTCACTGTCGTACCCCAGAGGTCACTGTTGTACCCTAGGGGTCACTTGTACCCCAGGGGTCACTGTCGTACCCCAGGAGTCACTGTAGTACTCCAGGGGTCACTGTCGTACCCCAGGGGTCACTGTCGTATCCCAGGGGTCACTGTAGTACTCCAGGGGTCACTGTCGTACCCTAGGGGTCACTGTCGTACCCCAGGGGTCACTGTCGTACCCCAGGGGTCACTGTAGTACTCCAGGGGTCACTGTCGTACCCCAGGGGTCACTGTCGTACCCCAGGGGTCACTGTCGTACCCCGGGGGTCACTGTCGTACCCCGGGGGTCACTGTCGTACCGGAGTTATCTTAGAAACTTAGATAACCTAGAGTTATCTTCTCTAACCAATTATGAATGCAGGAATTTAATAATAAGAATCATTTGTATTTGTGTAAAACATTTGAAATTTAAATTGTTATCCAGACTTCCGTGGTAATAAACATGTCGTTCACCTGAACTCTGAGAGACTCGAACCCTGGTCTCCACGCGTGTGAGGCGGACCGAGCTATTGTTCGGTCGACAGAGCTTCGGTCTCACACGCTTGAGCTTCGGGGTTCGAGTCTCCTAGAGCCCACGTCTATGAAACATTCACAATAATGAAATAAGTTATAAAGTAGCATTGTATGCAGCTGTTAATACACGCAAGTGATGTAGTGACACGTTGTATAATAATTAACATCAAATTAATAATTATTAAATTCGCGAAACAACAAAATCTTTCCTGATGAAAGTTTCCTTTCCTGCATCACGACCCGTTCGAGGCTTCAGATTATATCTAGAGGACTGCCATGCAATTATCCAATTAAGACTACACTGGCCTATCACAGTCATCAATCACTGTCCAGCTGGGCGTGCTTGATAGCCGCCAGTGGATAACCTCTACTACAACCAGCCAGCGACCCAGACCTTGTATGCACGTCTTGGTAGTCAAGAAGTACTCGTACTCCCTCCAGGGGTCACCCACACTACGTCTCCCTTCACTTACGAGGTACTCGGTAATGTAGTCTGCTGGCATGTACTTCGGTACGCTTCACCTCAAAGCTATATGGTACTATTGGTTACTCAGCCCGACCACAGCTGAACCAAAGCCATCAGTTGTTGTTGTTAAAGATTCGCTACCTGGAACATAGTTCCAAGTAGCACGGGCTATGGTGAGCCCGTAGTGCCAAGCCATCAGGAGAGTAACTACCCAAAGCGCTATGCATGTTAGTGGCTTTGTAAGGCTGTAAGAACACCAATGTTATGTACTCAATGTTATGTACTCCCACAAACCCAATGTACCTTCTTGTATATAAATAAATACAAATTATATATATAAATTAGTTGTCACTACAGTGGATCCTGTACCATCACACAAGCCTGTTTCTTCCACAGTGGAACCCAAGTCAGTGCCACACTTGAGAGTAAAATGTGACTATATTGTATTTTGGGTTTTTAGTTAAGTCTTGCTCTGAGGATGTTCTAAGGACCGTGCATTATTGCCTTAATTGGGCCCATAAGCATGCTTTTTTCTAGTGATCACCATAGCCCGTGCTACTTGGAACTTTTTGTTCCAGGTAGCGAATCTTTAACAACATAGTGCATTGTTCTACCAAGGCATAGTTAATAACGTGTTGGTGGCCTAGATACCCATACAATCGTGGGGACATCAGATATCTACCTACAGTAGGGTCTGATGTCATTGTATTGTATGGATATCCAGAGAGATTTATAATGGGATCTGGCTTCTTTAAGACGGGCTTAGTTTGAGAATTCAGAAGGCACCAAGCTGGAGCTGGGCGAATGGCAGCCAGGTGCAGGGAAGCTCAGGTGGGTGGTCACTTGTGTTGCAACACTTCTAGTATCAGCCAGCTTAACGGAGATGTCAGAGTTGCAGCTGCAACAGAAGACCTTAAATTGCCGATTGGAATATCAATACACAGTTGGAGCTCAATTGTTGAAGAGCAGCTTAGTGCTCTTTCGGCTCTGTCTCGTTCAGCTCTCTCTAGGGCCTAGAGGCTAGGCAGTAAGAGTGAAGAGCGTGTGGGACATCAGATGTCCACCTGCTGGAGGGTGTGGGACATCAGATGTCCACCTGCTGGAGGGTGTGGGACATCAGATGTCCACTTGCTGGAGGGTGTGGGACATCAGATGTCCACCTGCTGGAGGGTGTGGGACATCAGATGTCCACTTGCTGGAGGGTGTGCGACATCAGATGTCCACCTGCTGGAGGGTGTGGGACATCAGATGTCCACCTGCTGGAGTGTGTGGGACATCAGATGTCCACCTGCTGGAGTGTGTGGGACATCAGATGTCCACTTGCTGGAGGGTGTGGGACATCAGATGTCCACCTGCTGGAGCGTGTGGGACATCAGATGTCCACCTGCTGGAGTGTGTGGGACATCAGATGTCCACTTGCTGGAGGGTGTGGGACATCAGATGTCCACTTGCTGGAGGGTGTGGGACATCAGATGTCCACTTGCATGTGTGTGTGATGTCACAGTATTATTTGAGCAAGACTCTTTGTGGGCTGGACGGTAGAGCGACGGTCTCACTTCGAGTTCAAGTTCAAATACGTTTATTCAGACAATAAAATACATTTCAAAGGGATAGACTAGCTTAGGCTATTTCTACCCTCCCAGGTCTGGCTTCATGCAAGTCGGCGTTCAATTCCCGACCGTCCAAGAGGTTGGGCACCAATCCTCCCCCCTCAATCCCATCCTAAATCCTTATCCCTTCCAAGTGCTTATATTCGTAGGTTTTCCTTAAACCAGTCACAAATGTGGAAGGTTTTAGTGTTTCCAACGCCCCTTTGACGGGTCGCAGAGTTAAGGAAACTTGGCTTTGACTAAGATGACCCTCAGTGATCCACCTTTGATCCATGCATCCATCCCAGGTAATTGTGGGGAGATTTGCCAGGCTGGGCCCCCGTAAGCGGGGGTCTTAAGCCACCATAAGGTGAGAGGGGTTCTTGGAGGAAAAGCTCCAGCTATACCTGGAAAACAGAGGAGAGGAAGAATTATCCTCTTCGAGTTTCGTGTCCGTGTTCTGATTACGGGGTGTAGAATATTTTATGGGGCTATCATAGTCCTTGTAGAATGTTTTATGGGCTATCATAATTTGTGTAGAATGTTTTATGGGGCTATCATAGTTTGTGTAGAATGTTTTATGGGGCTATCATAGTTTGTGTAGAATATTTTATGGGGCTATCATAGTCCTTGTAGAATGTTTTATGGGGCTATCATAGTCCTTGTAGAATGTTTTATGGGGCTATCATAGTTTGTGTAGAATGTTTTATGGGGCTATCATAGTTTGTGTAGAATGTTTTATGGGGCTATCATAGTCCTTGTAGAATGTTTTATGGGGCTATCATAGTTTGTGTAGAATGTTTTATGGGGCTATCATAGTTTGTGTAGAATGTTTTATGGGGCTATCATAGTCCTTGTAGAATGTTTCATGGGGCTATCATAGTCCTTGTAGAATGTTTTATGGGGCTATCATAGTTTGTGTAGAATGTTTTATGGGGCTATCATAGTCCTTGTAGAATGTTTCATGGGCTATCATAGTCCTTGTAGAATGTTTTATGGGGCTATCATAGTTTGTGTAGAATGTTTTATGGGCTATCATAGTTTGTGTAGAATGTTTTATGGGGCTATCATAGTCCTTGTAGAATGTTTTATGGGCTATCATAGTTTGTGTAGAACGTTTTATGGGGCTATCATAGTTTGTGTAGAATGTTTTATGGGGCTATCATAGTTTGTGTAGAACGTTTTATGGGGCTATCATAGTTTGTGTAGAATGTCTTATGGGGCTATCATAGTTTGTGTAGAACGTTTTATGGGGCTATCATAGTTTGTGTAGAACGTTTTATGGGGCTATCATAGTTTGTGTAGAACGTTTTATGGGGCTATCATAGTTTGTGTAGAATGTTTTATGGGGCTATCATAGTTTGTGTAGAACGTTTTATGGGGCTATCATAGTTTGTGTAGAATGTTTTATGGGGCTATCATAGTTTGTGTAGAACGTTTTATGGGGCTATCATAGTTTGTGTAGAATGCCTTATGGGGCTATCATAGTTTGTGTAGAATGTTTTATGGGGCTATCATAGTTTGTGTAGAATGTCTTATGGGGCTATCATAGTTTGTGTAGAATGTTTTATGGGGCTATCATAGTTTGTGTAGAACGTTTTATGGGGCTATCATAGTTTGTGTAGAATGTCTTATGGGGCTATCATTGAAATAAGTTTATCGAGGTAAAATACACACAAAGGGATGAGGTAGCGGGCTATCATCGCTTGTGTTAAAATGTTTTATGAGGTTATCATATTTGTGTAGAATGGAGACTGTCTTCTAGTTATCCCTCTGTTCCTGAGTCCACAAGTCTTCCGAGGTTTCCTGAAGTTTGTCGTCGACCATTTTTGTACAAGTGGGTCACGACTTGGATGTTCATTTCATCCCAACATAAATATTTCCATGTTGACAGGATCAATATATTTAAATATCTTTCTTGCCCTGTGGACATGTAGGAGTGTATGTGTGTGTGTGGACAGAGTCGTGCTGTATAACTGGTAACAATATTATTTTTTGTTTCAGGGGCAGTTGATGTTATCTCATCTAATGATCGAGGTATTATTGGCCTCGGTTTCAGGTGTATATAATTGATGCCAAGCACAGGGAACATGGACGTGGGCGAGGCTAGTTCAGAGCCCTCGAAATTCAACGCATTATTATAAGCTTCGTTGGAAAGTTGTTCAAACAACTCCAGCTTGGCGTGGGTCGTCGTCCTGAAAGGAGATACGAAGCGAGAGAGCAGGACGAGCACTTTACGTGCAATCCAAGCAACATGTTTATGTATCCAATACATATCTTCTCCCACCTGTCATTGTCCCATGTGACTGTACCATCACCCACGTTCACATTATTTACTTAAACATTTGTACCAAATCTGTGTTCACTCAATACCATTGAAACTTCGCCTTTCTCATTAGGGTCTTACCTTGATCTTAATTTCCTTTTGTTTTCATTGTTTGCATGTCGTTTCCCAGCTCTCCATGGGGTGCTGCCGTGTAGCTAGTGTCTCCTTCCCTCGAGTAGGTAAACCTTGTACCTTGTTCGAGTATTTGGAATCACTTGGGGGAAGACACATTCTCAGCTCTGTCCTGATATACTAAACAAGTTTTGGCCAATAATGCAGATATTCCAAGTAAGTTTTGTCCAATAATGCGGATATACCAAATAAGTTTTGTCCAATAATGCGAATATACCAAATAAATTTTGGCCAATAATGCAGATATACCAAGTAAGTTTTGGCCAATAATGCAGATATTCCAAGTAAGTTTTGGCCAATAATGCAGATATTCCAAGTAAGTTTTGTCCAATAATGCGAATATACCAAATAAATTTTGGCCAATAATGCAGATATACCAAGCAAGTTTTGGCCAAAAATGCAGATACACCAAACAAGTTTTAGCTAAAAATGAAGATATACCAAACAAGTTTTGGCCCATAATGCAGATATACCAAACAAGTTTTGTCCAATAATTCCTGGAAATTTTCAATGTTTTCTTTGGGCTGTGTATGGGATAAAACCCCCTGAAATATTGTTTATATTCAAGGTGTTTAGTAAGTGGTCTATTGTATATAAAAAAGCCGCTGAACGGCCTGAAGTACTGTGACAACTCACCGTGGCACAGCACCTGAGATACTATGGCAAAAAAAAGTTCAAAATGTTTAACAGTGTGAAACCCGACAACCACAGTAGCGTGGCTCATCAAACTATTGCTGCTGACGACCTGTCCACATAACTGGTCTTGGGAGAAAGTTGTAGGTGCAATTGCTAGGTGTTCCGTGTTCACGCCTCTTGTCTGCATGATGGAGTCTGCTGCAATGTTATCATTGACAGGTTCTGGGCCAGTGGGGTAAGCTGTCAAGTCTGGCTAATCTCATATGATTGACAAGTTCGTGTTTACAGTCAGCTGTAGCTTGGTTTGTACCTGTTATACTGGGTTCCTGTAATATTATGAGGAGCCCTATAGGGCCCACGTTCACTATATTCTCACCATTTACACCCGCACTATGCTAACCTACTTGCCAATGTCGTACCAACACACTCATTTTATACCCAGCAACATAATTACACTATACTCAGCAGCAATACCACACTACACCCCTCAACACACCCACACTATAGTGGCCCATTCAGCTACTACACTCACTCTAACACAGAGACAATTTCCACTAGCACACCCATACAATATTTACAATACACCCACACCATAGCCACAATCATATCTACCTTATCCACCATCACATCTACCATATCCACCATCACATCTACCATATCCACCAGCACATCTACCATATCCACCATCACATCTACCATATCCACCATTACATTTACCATATTCACCTTCACATGTACCATATCCACCATGACATCTACCTAATCCACCATCACATCTACCATATCCACCAGCACATCTACCATATTCACCAAAACATTGAATGATGTCCGAAGCAGGAGTCTTATACATGGTACAATGCCAGCCATCAGTGGTGGTTCATACGGTACAATGCCAGCCATCAGTGGTGGTTCATACGGTACAATGTCAACCATCAGTGGTGGTTCATACGGTACAATGTCTGCCATCAGTGGTGGTTCATACGGTACAATGTCAACCATCAGTGGTGGTTCATACGGTACAATGTCTGCCATCAGTGGTGGTTCATACGGTACAATGTCAGCCATCAGTGGTGGTTCATACGGTACAATGTCAACCTTTAGTGGTGGTTCATACGGTACAATGTCAGCCATCAGTGGTGGTTCATACAGTACAATGTCAGCCATCAGTGGTGGTTCATATGGTACAATGTCAACCATCAGAGGTGGTTCATACGGTACAATGCCAGCCATCAGTGGTGGTTCATACGGTACAATGCCAGCCATCAGTGGTGGTTCATACGGTACAATGCCAGCCATCAGTGGTGGTTCATACGGTACAATGTCAACCATCAGTGGTGGTTCATACGGCACAATGCCAGCCATCAGTGGTGGTTCATACGGTACAATGCCAGCCATCAGTAGTGGTTCATACGGTACAATGCCAGCCATCAGTGGTGGTTCATACGGTACAATGTCAACCATCAGTGGTGGTTCATACGGTATAATGTCAGCCATCGGTGGTGGTTCATACGGTACAATGTCAGCCATCAGTGGTGGTTCATACGGTACAATGCCAGCCATCAGTGGTGGTTCATACGGTACAATGTCAACCTTCAGTGGTGGTTCATACGGTACAATGTCAACCACATTTTACATTGTACATTGTACAATGTACAATGTAAAATGACATAACTATTTAGTTTCCATTCATTTACAAACTTGCCACTATCACTACGGTCGTAAAATACATTAATACCTAAACAGTAGTGATTGACTGAAGTAAAACACATTTTCAGGAAAAGGATGCTGCATCCTCTTCATCCTGGGGAGGATGTGAACACTCACATCGCTGCAACGGTCTTGCATGCATCTGCCATGTTGGTGCAATGTAAGCCTGCGAATCACCATGCAAGATGAAGCTAAACGACTGTTTATGCAAATTAAACACGATGTAACGTGGTGTATGTATGTTTGAAATGACTCGGCTCAATTGGATTGAATTCCATCAGATGTAATGAGTTAAAGTTGTTAGATAGGCTTTGGTAAACATTCGAATGATAATTAACTTCTTCTGTGGAGTAAATCAAAGTAATTATGGGGAGAAAGCGCCAGGCCATAATGACTGTTTAGCACTTGGACGAGGGATGAGGAATGGTGCCGAACCACTTGAGACTATTGGGGCTCGAACGCCATCCTGTAAGATTCAAGGCTGACTGTGACCGACCAGTACAAGTAGCAGCCTGTCCTCGTATACAAAGATCCAAGCTCGTTAATCCAGCCGCCAAACCCACTGTTTA
>WNGS01165503.1:5102551-5121676 GCA_020271785.1 Procambarus virginalis | reverse complement strand
GTACATTCAAGCGATTATTATTCAAGGATGTAAGATTAGTCAATAGAGGACGTTGAACTGAAAACATCTTGAAAGGCTGAAGTGTAGATCAATAAACCATTATAATAGCTACAAAACCCTGATGTTTTTGAGATTACACTTAGTCAAGGGCACTAAACCAAGAAAGTTTGGAACACGGAATCAAAACCTTGCAAGATCGGGTCATAGTCCCCTCGGACCGGTCCCTGACCATGCCCGCCTTCCTTGGCTAGGCCGACCCTGTCAAGCACATCTAGCGTGCAACAAGTCTACACGAGTACCCATGCGTCATGGAGCGTGCGCCCCCGGGAAACACACACGCGCGCGAACCTAATCTAGTTAAAGTGTCACACATACCAATTGTGCGGAAGTGATCTCCGGGGTCGCGTACTGTTGTATCGGATTCCGTACACAAGACGCACCACGTGACACCCGCCTCTATAAAGCTATCACACGCAAGAAACTTCCGTGAACGGTGTCCCTGAGCAGGTGCTACTTCCAGGAGCATCTGGAGGGATGGGAGGAGAGGAAGTGAGAGAGAGAGAGCACAGAGACGATGACTCGATGTATGGGTGATGAGTGATGGTGTTGGGAGGTGAGCAGGGAGGAAGAGCCCTCGAAGAGAGAATGACGACGAGGGACGATAGCCGAAGGGAGAGAAAGAAGGGTACAGATGGAAGGGAGGGAGGGAGATCGAAGCGATAGAGGGAAAGAGAGGGACCGGATAGGAGGAAAGGAGAGGAGGAGTGAGAGAGAGGTGAGAGGAGGAGAGAGGAAGAGAGGACACTTGATTGGAGTGAAGAAAAGAAGAAATGAGAGAGAGTGCGAAGCGTGGTTGATGATAGAGAAGTAGACGAGAAGAGATATCAGAAGGGGGAGAGAAGGACCAAGACAAGATGGACCAGAGGGGAATAGTGAGAGAGAGAGAGAGAAAAGAAGGATAGACAGAGAGAGAGAAGAGAAAGTCGAGGAAGGAAAAGGGAAGGGAAAGAGGGGAAGCTATCAGGGGGAAAGCGCCAAGCCATTAGACTACATACACTTGGAAGGGGTCAGGATAAGGATGTTGGGACTGGGACGAGGTGGAGAGGAGAGGATGATGCCCAACCACTTTAGGACGGTCAGGAATTGAACGCCGACCTAGCGAGCATCCTCGCCCTACGTCAGCCAAGTGGTTGAGCAGAAACAAGAGGAAGAGAAAGACAATTAAAGTTGAAAATTGTGAGAATGAATATCCCCTCTTGAGGTGACATGAAGGACCACACGTGTTTAATCTAGCAAAGTAAGCAAACCACGGAGCCTATAAGGAGAAGCGCACTGTAAGTAGTTATCAACACTGGAGGTTGTATATACCATTATATGAGCCACAACTTTACTTATATGAGGCACAACTTCATCTTATATGAGCACAACTTCATCTTATATGAGCCACAACTTCACCTTATATGAGCCACAACTTCACCTTATATGAGCCACAACTTCATCTTATATGAGCCACAACTTCACCTTATATGAGCCACAACTTCACCTTATATGAGCCACAACTTCACCTTATATGAGCCACAACTTCACCTTATATGAGCCACAACTTCACCTTATATGAGCCACAACTTCATCTTATATGAGCACAACTTCACCTTATATGAGCCACAACTTCACCTTATATGAGCCACAACTTCACCTTATATGAGCCACAACTTCACCTTATATGAGCCACAACTTCACCTTATATGAGCCACAACTTCACCTTATATGAGCCACAACTTCACCTTATATGAGCCACAACTTCACCTTATATGAGCCACAACTTCACCTTATATGAGCCACAACTTCACCTTATATGAGCCACAACTTCACCTTATATGAGCCACAACTTCCAATTATATGGCCACAACTTCATCTTCATATGAGCCACAACCTAACCTTATATGAGGCAAAGTACAACTTCACATTATCTGAGCCACAACTTCAATTATAGAGCCACAACTTGACTCACGACGTTAAAAGTTCACTGTTCTCGTGAACGGCCCGGTCCCCATCATTTATACATCTGTTGAACAAGACAGATAACTTCACAAGACTCGTCTCGAGTTCTAACTTCCTCTGATTGGCCAGATCCTGTCCATCAGAGCCGTCAACCCGGGAGAGCTGTCAGTGGTCGTGCTGTCATCTCTACAAATTATTCTGAGTTATGGAAACGGGAATAAGTTATTCATCCATAGGACTTCCAGTGGACGTGATATACATGGACTCCTCTACAGGTTCTGTCAGACCATTGAGGCATACCCTCGCCTCTACAGGATGTTCTACAAGAGGACTGACTGCTTACTTAAGTAGTCTTCAAGAAGATTCAGAATACATCCATCAACTTAGCTTAAAGTGTCTTCGTAGGAATAGAATTACTTAGCTTATACACTGTCTATCATCGAACGCTATCAAGTTATTTTATTACTAATATTATTATTAATTATTATTTCTGTTACTTATCCACATTAACATTATTATGCTCTATTCAATATGCGTTTCCTTGTAGCAAAGTATTGATATATATATTTTTTATTGAGACTGAAAAGCACATCTGTGGTTAAAAATTATGTACATCATTCCCCGGCGTCGCTATCTTGCAACATTAATTATGAGCATCATCAACGATGGTCTCAACCAGCCAATCAGTGACACCAAACAAATACCCAACCACCTTGCCCACCTTGTCCTCATAAATACTCGTGTACAGCGTAAGTTATTGGGCTAACTGCTTGTAAATGACTGCCTGCAGGATCTTAGCTCGCGTGTCAGCAGGAGAGGAATCAGATAAGATGACGAAATTTAGACTCGTCTCAGGTACAGGACGACCTGCAAGCAAGAGCCTCTCAACAAGAGCCAGGTGGTCTATGATAGCCATCCAAGCAAGAGCCTTCTCCAACAAGAGCCAGGTGGTCTATGATAGCCATCCAAGCAAGAGTCTTCCCGACAAGAGCCAGATGGTCTATGATAGCCATCCAAGCAAGAGCCTTCTCCAACAAGAGCCAGGTGGTCTATGATAGCCATCAAAGCAAGAGCCTTCTCCAACAAGAGCCAGGTGGTCTATGATAGCCATCCAAGCAAGAGCCTTCTCCAACAAGAGCCAGGTGGTCTATGATAGCCATCCAAGCAAGAGTCTTCCCGACAAGAGCCAGATGGTCTATGATAGCCATCCAAGCAAGAGTCTTCCCGACAAGAGCCAGATGGTCTATGATAGCCATCCAAGCAAGAGCCTTCTCCAACAAGATTCTGGTGGTCTCTATGGATTTTTCACAGCAAGATCTTGGAAGATTCAATGAGCCTACCCAAGAAGAGCCTGACTGATGGTCTGCCTAGGCCTACGAAATGAGACTGGCAGTCTCCCTACCACCGTCAGAACTCCAGCATGTCTCCACTGAACCATGACGTGTCACCTATAAACGGCTGCGAACCATCAGATAAACTGATGATTCACTATAGGCCTACAGACACATGTAGGCTGAGACTGGTGGGGGACCTCCATTGGGTCACAGGACCTGTCAGTTTATCATAAGTAATTCCCAACTTTTAGCAATAATGTTGATTTTGGAATTATATTTTAAGCCATAAAGGCTGAATGCACAGCAAGTCTCGTGTCAGTCAGACTTAAGGTCTCAAACCAAAATATATTTAAACATTTCTGAAAAATTGAGTATGTCCACGAAATATATTGTTATGTAGACTTTCATTGAATGAATCTTAATTAAATCCATTCGGCCAGCCTGTAGGGGCAAGGATTGTGTCAAGTCTTCTATTTATTGGTCTTGGAGAAGTCATTTAAACATGATTTAAAAATGCAAAAAGAGCTCTGCTCTTTCGGCCCGTCTGTTAACTGTCAGTGTGTGTGTGTGTGTGTGTGTGTGTGTGTGTGTGTGTGTGTGTGTGTGTGTGTGTGTGTGTGTGACTCACCTATTTGAACTCACCTATTTGTGCTTGCGGGGGTTGAGCTTTGGCTCTTTGGTCCCGCCTCTCAACTGTCAATCAACTGGTGTACAGATTCCTGAGCCTACTGGGCTCTATCATATCTACATTTGAAACTGTGTATGGAGTCAGCCTCCACCACATCACTGCCTAATGCATTCCATCTGTTAACTACTCTGACACTGAAAAAGTTCTTTCTAACGTCCCTGTGGCTCATGTGGGTACTCAGTTTCCACCTGAATGTGTGTGTGTGTGTGTGTGTGTGTGTGTGTGTGTGTGTGTGTGTGTGTGTGTGTGTGTGTGTGTGTGTGTGTGTGTGTGTGTGTAAGAGAACACGTTCTCAAGCGTTGTTGTATGTTATCAGAGCGTGTGAGGCTTAGTGTTGATTATCACAAGGAAAAGTCATTGACCCCAGTTCACTGTGACCGATAGCTGAAGCGAAAGGCCGGCTACAGAGCCAGATAGCTGGAGCAAACAGACAGCTTCAGAGCCAGATAGCTGGAGCACACAGCAAGCTTCAGAGCCGGATAGCTAGAGCAAACAACCAACTTCAGAGCCAGATAGCTGGGTTGAGAAGTCTACTTTAATCCATCATTCCAGTCCAGCTATGCAACTCCACCCTGTAAGGCACTCTGGTTATGCCCCTGACACTCACGAGTCAAGCACAGACGCTATGCCTACTGTATTAAATGCTGGGCATGACATACCCACGAAGCCTGGTGCCCAGGACACACTGTGGCCTCTGTGCAATAACCTGTCAACCGTCTTAACTAACAGGAGAAGACGAGAGGCAGGTTGCAAGATGCAAGAGCATTAGTCAGAGGGATAGAAGCCCTAAACAAGAAAATAATCAATACAGAATATGCAGTCATATATTATATATATATATATATATATATATATATATATATATATATATATATATATATATATATTATATTGCAATGCTACAGTTTACAGAGAACACACACACACACACAAAATATATAACAATTAAACAATCAGCGTTCGAAGACCTCGTCCAGCTCCTCGGAGGTTGGGTGCGTACCCAGGATACAGCACGCATTTCCCCTCTGTACTGCGACACTGAGGCGCTGGAATAGGAAACTGGCTGCTCGTGGGTCTCTAGTTTTCCCAATGAGTTCCTCACCAACCTCCTTTAAAAACTTGAGTGCACATTTACCCCAGGCGCCCAGAGTCTCTGAGCCTATCGGCACGAACCTGTAACAACGTTCTAGGTCTCTGTACTTGTGGATTTTCTGGGTCTCCCTGAAGGTGGCTGCCCCACCTCCCTCCGCTGAGCTGTAACGTAAATAGGTATCAGCCAATGTAGATGCACAGGTGTAATCCCATACGACCTGTTTACCTTCCCTCCATGGCTGCAGGGTGACTCCATCTGGGCGTTTTTGACTGTTGTCAGGTCTGCACAGCTGGGGTTCCCTTTGTGCTGGACACCCAGCTGTAGCCAAACTTCTCTTGATGATGTCATTGACTGCCTCGTATCTGGCAATCTTTCCCTGTGTCTTACGACAGATGAGACCATGGCTGCCGTATTGGTCTGCCCGTGCCTGGCCGCAAATACACCGGTGCTCGGTGGAGATAGGGGCGGCAAGGCGCAGAGCAACACCAATACTTAGGGCCCGATGATCCAGGCGGGTGCCAAGGCGGAATTAGGGACTGCCAACAGGAAGTCCCCAGCATGGGGGCTTGCACAGCTAGGAGACGCGCTCTGTCCTTCTGAGAAGCTACGTCCAGCAATGCTTTGGCGATGTTCTCCACTATGGGGCTATCCCATTTGGCCTGTTTACCGTCGTTTGGACAAGTTGGTCGGGTGTGTGAATTGGCGAGTGTGTCCCACCGACCAGCTCCTTCCACAAATTTGGGATCACGAATCCCAGTGGAGTTCCTTAGGTATTCTGGTAGTATTTCCTTCACTAATTCACTTGTAGCACTGGTCGAGGATAAGAATGCCGGCAATGCTAACTGTGTCGCCTTGCGAATACCTATACCCCGAGTCTAACTGGGAGCGTTGCTTGGTCCCACTGGTCATCTTGCAGGAGAGGTTTAACACTTTCATAGTTATTGTCTTTAGGAGTGAATCGTATTCCGTTAATTTTGGGCTGTCAAAAGAAGGAGCACACCTGAGGAAATAGGTAAGTCTGGGCAAGGCCAGGCACCTTTATATATATATATATATATATATATATATATATATATATATATATATATATATATATATATATATATATACGTATTATATATATATCTATATATATATATATAATTATATATATATATATATATATATATATATATATATATATATATATAATGTGGAAAAAGTGTATGTGAAAAAGAGAGAATGCTAAACGCGTTTTCGCCTCAATTCGTCTTCATGAGGAAAATAGAATGTTAGTGTGAATTGAGTCAGGTATTTAACGAGATTCGAAATAGGTATCACTTACAATTTCGTACAGTAGGGGGCCATTGGGGTCGACCCTGACCCATCAACAACCCTCAATGAACCAGTCACCCCTTGTTGTTCAGGGAGGGTGACCATAAGGGTCTTTGAATAGACATGCAGATAGACATTTTCAGAACCATTAGCCATATCTTTAGGGAAAATGTCGACTTGCAAAAACCAGTTAAATTAAAGCAAGAAAAATCAATAATTAGTCACACTTAAGGAGCGTGTTAAATACTTATGCCAAAGACGCCTATTGTTGTTCAAAGCACGACTTGTTAATGGTCCACGATGGACCGAAACGTCGACGTTTCTTCCCTTTCTGACGAGTGGTTCGGTCATCATAGTTCAAGAGATCATTAGAATTGGCCCAAATCTCGCCTCTTTGGAACGGGTTAAGGAAGTGGGTGTTTCCACCCTCGTCAGCAATTAGATAAAACAGAGGACAAAACAGCTATATAAAACAATTAGATAGTTCGCTGTTGAAGAACTAAACCCCTTGTAACAACAGAACCATCTTATAGTGACTTCAGCTGTAACAACAGAACCATCCTATAGTGACTTCAGCTGTAACAACAGAACCATCCTATAGTGACTTCAGCTGTAACAACAGAACCATCCTATAGTGACTTCAGCTGTAACAACGGAACCATCCTATAGTGACTTCAGCTGTAACAACGGAACCATCCTACAGTGACTTCAGCTGTAGCAACGGAATCATCCTATAGTGACTTCAGCTGTAACAAAAACTAAATAGAACACAGGAAGCTAGAATTGAGAACGAGAGGAAGCCATCGTTGTTAAAGAACATTGGCTAGCGTGATGAACAAGAGCCAACCATCGTTGTGAACGGAACTAAACTAACTTGGTGAACATGACGAAGTTGAACGGTCATAGTAGAGAGGAAAGTGTTCAGCGCTAACTGTAACACAGCCAGATAAGGGCGCTGTGATGGCGTTATATCTGTAACACAGCCGGATAAGGGCGCTGTGATGGCGCTATATCTGTAACACAACCGGATAAGGGCGCTGTGATGACGCTATATCTGTAACACAACCGGATAAGGGCGCTGTGAGGTCACAGTCGACTTGAGAATGGTCCAGGACGGACCGAAACGTCGTCGTCCCTTCACCTTCTAGTGTGTGGTCTGGTCAACATACTTTAGCCACGTTATTGTGACTCATCGCCCGCTGTGAGGTCGCTATATCTGTAACAAGGCCGGATAAGGGCGCTGTGATGTCGCTATATCTGTAACAATGCCGGATAAGCGGGTGTGATATACCAGCATGTGGGAGTGGGGACATCGACCCCTAGGGGGGGTCCGGATATGTAGGGTGAGTGGGAGAGAGAGAGAGAGAGGGAGAGCGGGAGAGGTGAGGGAGAAAGAGTGAGAGGTGAGGGAGAAAGAGTGAGAGGTGAAGGGGAGAGAGTGTGTGGAAGGAGTAGTGAGTGGAACTGCTATTTTACTTTTATTCGTTTGACTTTTATTACATTTACTAAGAGCCGCAACTTTACTCCTGCTTCCTCTTTTGTGACTCCACAACAGCTTCAGCTTGTCCTCAACTTGTGCTGCAATTTCGTTTCAAATTTATTTTCATCTGTCCTCTTGACTCGCATGTACTCACTTCCGGACCTGTGAGGTGTGCTTCCGGTGTCCTCAGCTCAGTCCTTCTGTTTACATGTATTCTTGGTCCTATCTTCTCCCTCCTGCACACTGAACCAGTGGATTATTTGCCTTTTCTCCTCTACTTCTTGAAGGGGAGCAACTGCTCCGTGTCATCTGCTCATTTTCGGAAAAGAAATCTCATCATCTTATTGAGTTTTGCTAATTCTCTCTCTCTCTCTCTCTCTCCCCCCCCCCAGTAGGCATATGTGATAAGCATCAAACTGTGGTATTTATTTTATTATTATTATTTTCTACCACAGACGTGGCCACACATTTCCAATGCTAACCAGCATATATACATTTTCTTCTGTCCTCCATGGACAGGGTTAGAGATGTGTTAAACATATAGTTCAAGGGTTTATTGAACAATCAACCACTGAAGGTGATTCGGTGTGGTGTAGGCCTGACGTCTGTGCCTCTTTCCTCAGCGTACTGGGTCCCACGCGAGGTACTCTAGTGAGAGGCAGCATCTTAGAGGAGACACAGAGGGGAGAGTCAGCAACAGGAAGGAAGGTTGGTCAAACACGAGGGCAAAGAGAGTGCAACATCGTGCAAACACGAGGGCAAAGAGAGTGCAACATCGTGCAAACACGAGGGCAAAGAGAGTGCAACATCGTGCAAACTCACGACAGAAGCAAGGCTCCGGAGTCAGGATACAGCAGACGACATAAGACAAGTGGAAGGACATCCCAGATTGAAGTACAAAAGAAGAGAACAAGAGCAGACAGCAAGGGTTCGTGTAGAGGACACACAATAGAGGGAGAAGAATTACACGAAGGGCAGAAAAGACTGGAAAGGGAAGAGGAACAGAGTAAAGAGAACATTATACAAGAGAAGAGGCACGGAGCAACGGAAAAAATAATGTTAGAGAAATCGACATGAGAGCAGCCAGCAGGCAGCAGGAGAGCAGCCAGCAGGCAGCAGGAGAGCAGCCAGCAGGCAGCAGGAGAGCAGCCAGCAGGCAGCAGGAGAGCAGCCAGCAGGCAGCAGGAGAGCAGCCAGCAGGCAGCAGGAGAGCAGCCAGCAGGCAGCAGGAGAGCAGCCAGCAGGCAGCAGGAGAGCAGCCAGCAGGCAGCAGGAGAGCAGCCAGCAGGCAGCAGGAGAGCAGCCAGCAGGCAGCAGGAGAGCAGCCAGCAGGCAGCAGGAGAGCAGCCAGCAGGCAGCAGGAGAGCAGCCAGCAGGCAGTAGAGGAGCAGCCAGCAGGCAGCAGGAGAGCAGCCAGCAGGCAGCAGGAGAGCAGCCAGCAGGCAGCAGGAGAGCAGCCAGCAGGCAGCAGGAGAGCAGCCAGCAGGCAGTAGAGGAGCAGCCAGCAGGCAGCAGGGGAGCAGCCAGCAGGCAGCAGGGGAGCAGCCAGCAGGCAGCAGGGGAGCAGCCAGCAGGCAGCAGGAGAGCAGCCAGCAGGCAGCAGGAGAGCAGCCAGCAGGCAGCAGGGGAGCAGCCAGCAGGCAGCAGGAGAGCAGCCAGCAGGCAGCAGGGGAGCAGCCAGCAGGCAGCAGGAGAGCAGCCAGCAGGCAGCAGGAGAGCAGCCAGCAGGCAGCAGGGGTGCAGCCAGCAGGCAGCAGGAGAGCAGCCAGCAGGCAGCAGGGGAGCAGCCAGCAGGCAGCAGGAGAGCAGCCAGCAGGCAGCAGGGGAGCAGCCAGCAGGCAGCAGGAGAGCAGCCAGCAGGCAGCAGGAGAGCAGCCAGCAGGCAGCAGGAGAGCAGCCAGCAGGCAGCAGGGGTGCAGCCAGCAGGCAGCAGGAGAGCAGCCAGCAGGCAGCAGGAGAGCAGCCAGCAGGCAGCAGGGGAGCAGCCAGCAGGCAGCAGGAGAGCAGCCAGCAGGCAGCAGGAGAGCAACCAGCAGCCAGCAGGAGAGCAGCCAGCAGGCAGCAGGGGAGCAGCCAGCAGGCAGCAGGAGAGCAGCCAGCAGGCAGCAGGGGAGCAGCCAGCAGGCAGCAGGAGAGCAGCCAGCAGGCAGCAGGAGAGCAGCCAGCAGGCAGCAGGAGAGCAGCCAGCAGGCAGCAGGAGAGCAGCCAGCAGGCAGCAGGGGAGCAGCCAGCAGGCAGCAGGAGAGCAGCCAGCAGGCAGCAGGGGAGCAGCCAGCAGGCAGCAGGAGAGCAGCCAGCAGGCAGCAGGGGAGCAGCCAGCAGGCAGCAGGAGAGCAGCCAGCAGGCAGCAGGGGAGCAGCCAGCAGGCAGCAGGAGAGCAGCCAGCAGGCAGCAGGGGAGCAGCCAGCAGGCAGCAGGAGAGCAGCCAGCAGGCAGCAGGGGAGCAGCCAGCAGGCAGCAGGAGAGCAGCCAGCAGGCAGCAGGAGAGCAGCCAGCAGGCAGCAGGAGAGCAACCAGCAGGCAGCAGGAGAGCAGCCAGCAGGCAGCAGGGGAGCAGCCAGCAGGCAGCAGGAGAGCAGCCAGCAGGCAGCAGGGGAGCAGCCAGCAGGCAGCAGGAGAGCAGCCAGCAGGCAGCAGGGGAGCAGGCAGCAGGAGAGCAGCCAGCAGGCAGCAGGAGAGCAGCCAGCAGGCAGCAGGGGAGCAGCCAGCAGGCAGCAGGAGAGCAGCCAGCAGGCAGCAGGAGAGCAGCCAGCAGGCAGCAGGAGAGCAACCAGCAGGCAGCAGGAGAGCAGCCAGCAGGCAGCAGGGGAGCAGCCAGCAGGCAGCAGGAGAGCAGCCAGCAGGCAGCAGGGGAGCAGCCAGCAGGCAGCAGGAGAGCAGCCAGCAGGCAGCAGGGGAGCAGGCAGCAGGAGAGCAGCCAGCAGGCAGCAGGAGAGCAGCCAGCAGGCAGCAGGAGAGCAGCCAGCAGGCATCAGGAGAGCAGCCAGCAGGCAGCAGGAGAGCAGCCAGCAGGCAGCAGGAGAGCAGCCAGCAGGCAGCAGGAGAGCAGCCAGCGGCAGCAGGAGAGCAGCCAGCAGGCAGCAGGAGAGCAGCCAGCAGGCAGCAGGAGAGCAGCCAGCAGGCAGCAGGAGAGCAGCCAGCAGGCAGCAGGAGAGCAGCCAGCAGGCAGCAGGGGAGCAGCCAGCAGGCAGCAGGGGAGCAGCCAGCAGGCAGCAGGAGAGCAGCCAGCAGGCAGCAGGGGAGCAGCCAGCAGGCAGCAGGAGAGCAGCCAGCAGGCAGCAGGGGAGCAGCCAGCAGGCAGCAGGAGAGCAGCCAGCAGGCAGCAGGGGAGCAGCCAGCAGGCAGCAGGAGAGCAGCCAGCAGGCAGCAGGGGAGCAGCCAGCAGGCAGCAGGAGAGCAGCCAGCAGGCAGCAGGAGAGCAGCCAGCAGGCAGCAGGAGAGCAACCAGCAGGCAGCAGGAGAGCAGCCAGCAGGCAGCAGGGGAGCAGCCAGCAGGCAGCAGGAGAGCAGCCAGCAGGCAGCAGGGGAGCAGCCAGCAGGCAGCAGGAGAGCAGCCAGCAGGCAGCAGGGGAGCAGGCAGCAGGAGAGCAGCCAGCAGGCAGCAGGAGAGCAGCCAGCAGGCAGCAGGGGAGCAGCCAGCAGGCAGCAGGAGAGCAGCCAGCAGGCAGCAGGAGAGCAGCCAGCAGGCAGCAGGAGAGCAACCAGCAGGCAGCAGGAGAGCAGCCAGCAGGCAGCAGGGGAGCAGCCAGCAGGCAGCAGGAGAGCAGCCAGCAGGCAGCAGGGGAGCAGCCAGCAGGCAGCAGGAGAGCAGCCAGCAGGCAGCAGGGGAGCAGGCAGCAGGAGAGCAGCCAGCAGGCAGCAGGAGAGCAGCCAGCAGGCAGCAGGAGAGCAGCCAGCAGGCAGCAGGAGAGCAGCCAGCAGGCATCAGGAGAGCAGCCAGCAGGCAGCAGGAGAGCAGCCAGCAGGCAGCAGGAGAGCAGCCAGCAGGCAGCAGGAGAGCAGCCAGCCGGCAGCAGGAGAGCAGCCAGCAGGCAGCAGGAGAGCAGCCAGCAGGCAGCAGGAGAGCAGCCAGCAGGCAGCAGGAGAGCAGCCAGCAGGCAGCAGGAGAGCAGCCAGCAGGCAGCAGGGGAGCAGCCAGCAGGCAGCAGGAGAGCAGCCAGCAGGCAGCAGGAGAGCAGCCAGCAGGCAGCAGGAGAGCAGCCAGCAGGCAGCAGGAGAGCAGCACTGAGGAAAAAACAGTTTGTAGGTACATAATAATGGATTAAAGAGTTAAGTCGCAAATACCCTGATGAGAGAGGCACCAGAGGCAGGATAGAGAAGGCACTAGAGGTTGGGAGCCTGCAAGTCCCCCACCCACCACCAGGAAGTTCCTCTCCCACACACACACACACACACACACACACACAACACAAACACACACACACACACACACCACACACTCTCTCCTCCAAGAGGCGTGTGTACCGGCCACTCAGCACCGCCTCTCACCCTTACTAGTACACATTAATTACACTATGTGACCGAGTCCTCCATAACCTGTACTGTACAATATGTAAGAAGACGGGTCTCGAACCCTGTGTGTGTAGGACAGAGAGATATGTCTATGTATGCTGTACATAGATGTGTCTCAGAGCTCTGACCGCCTCCATGGGGGGACAGGAGAGTATGTGTGTATTACCACATATGATGTGGTCATATGTGGCCACGTCAGTGACCACATCATCCACCCACCGTCATCCAACACCTCCAAATAGGGGTTTCTATGAGGTCGGCGTTCAATCCCCGAGCGTCCAAGTGGTTAAGCACCATTCCTTTCCACCCGTCCCATATCCTTATCCTGCTCCCTTCCCAATGCTTTGTAGTCGAGATGGCTTGGCGCTTTCTCCTGATAGTTCAATTCCCCTCCGGCAGGCAGCCCGCGCCCACACGCGCGCCAGGTGCACGCACACGCGCGCCAGGTGCAGCTCACACCTGTACGCAAGCTTTTACAATAATTACCGTTAGTTATATACACAGGAGTCACGGCCACACACACACACACACACACACACACACACACACACACACACACACACACACACACACACACACACACACCTGCTCGCACGCTTTCCTGCACACGCAAGCAACCCAATACCTGTGTGGGAGGGGGGGGGAGATGGAGTGTGCAGAGTTCAACAGGTGTGGACACTGGCTGGGCCGTGTAGGTTGTTCACTCCTGAGGCTGTGATTGGTTGGTGGGTCTGGTGGGGGGGAGGGAGGGAAGGGTTGTTAGCGGCCGACTTGAAGTATTTACTTTAAAATAATATTAGAAATATGATTAAGGAATAAAATAATTCCTTATTACGGCTACTCATAGCTCAGTCGACAGAGCTTCGACCTCACAAATATGGGGTCCGCGGTTCGAGACTCCGACAGCCCAGGTGAATGGAAATATTTACTTTGTGTGACTTTTAATACAATTTTTTTAAACAGAGGTTATCTTGAGATGATTTCGGGGCTTAGCGTCCCCGCGGCCCGGTCCTCGACCAGGTCTCCTTTTTGTTACACACCCCCAGGAAGCAGCCCGTAGCAGCTGTCTAACTCCCAGGTACCTATTTACTCCTAAGCGAACAGAAGGCATCAGGGTGAAAGAAACTCTGCTCATTTATTTCCGCCTCCACCGGGGATCGAACCCGGAACCGCAGGACTACGAATCCCGAAAGAAACATTTCTTTCCATTCCCAATGGAAAGAAATTTCCCATTTCCTTCCAGTGCCCATCTCTCCCGCCCTAACGTTGTCTCTCGCAAAGGTCCACAAACTAGGTAAACACGCCGCCCTCTTTCTCTTCCAGGGCGCACAACCGCTTCTGTTACTCTAGCGGAAGTAACATTTTGACTCCAGGATGTCATTTGTCGAGACGCGCACCGACCTGACTTCTCGTGATGAATACAGACTGTGGCATCCAGACCTGGTAAATACTAAGTCTTGATCTTACGACTGTAGCTACGTTCATCTTAAGACCTGATCTNAGTGAGCCAACCATTAGAGCCAATAGCCGAGCTAGTCAAGAGGAACTGGTCTCCCAACGAGCCAATTGTGCCGAACCAGCTAGCAGGAACCACCCGTAAGTGCCAAGGCAGCCAATAGGAAGCCGGCAACCAACTAGTAAATACCGACTATGAACCAGCCAATAGAGTCTACGTACTTAAAATATATCAGAACTAGGAACTAGGCTAGTAAGATACAACTGCTCTCTATCAATAGATCGTGGAAAGCTTGCAAGGCAAAGCAAGAGGGTTGTTACCAAGCAGAGTCTCAGCTAGTAGGTTGTAACAAGGTAGTTGTGAGCTAGCAGGTCATTGGACGTAGAGGCCATCCTGGCATTAGCGGCCCGTCAACAGGTCTGGCCACTAGAGGGCAGGTGGGAGGAGTTGGTCACCCCCAGGCCACTTTCTCCTCCTCTCAGGGTCACTATCTAGAGCACAACGCCACCACAGCACGCACGCATACGGGGCTCTGTGGCTGAGTGGACAGAGCTTAGGACTTGTAATCCTAGGGACCGGGTTCGATCCTGGCGCCGGCGGAAACACTTGGGGCAGAGTTTCTTTCACCGTGATGCCCCTGTTACCTAGCAGCAAATAGGTACCTGGGAGTTAGACAGCTGTTACGGGCTGCTTCCTGCGGGGGGGGGGAAATAGTTTAGTAATAGTTGATTGATTGACAGTTGAGAGACGGGCTGAAACAGCAGAGTTCAACCCTCGCAAGTACAACTAGGTGAATACACATAGGGCAAAGGACAGAGGAGAACAGGAATGGATGCAAAAGGACCAGGAATTAACACGTAAATATAAGATTAGCAGAAAAAATTATGAAAATAATACGGCTTCCGAAGCAAAGGAAGTAACATAGCCACGTTAGGAAGAAGATGATAATGAATGACCAAGTGACTAGCTTACCAAAATGGGAGGAGAGAATACAGGAAATGATAGAGCTCGATAATATATATATATATATATATATATATATATATATATATATATATATATATATATATATATATATATATATATATAGAGATTGTGTGTGTGTATTCACCCAGTTATATTCACCTAGTTGTGCTTGCGGGGGTTGAGCTCTGCTCTTTCGGTCCGCCTCTCAACTGTCAATCAATCATGGTGATCCCGGAATTTCACACTGCAAATTATCACTACTTTTGTACCCTATCTTCTCCCACACCTGGCTTGACCCTCCTTACCAACCTCCCCCCCCCCCTTCCCACGCTTCAACACCTGTCTCAACACCCAAACACCTGCCCTGCTCACATGACCCGCTATAAAACACCTTCCCCAATCTCTCCATTCCTTACGGGGCTATTCAAGCCCGTGCCACCTCTTGGGTGGCCGAAGCTTCATCAATCATCAATTAATCTTTCTACTTCCCCTGCAACTCTCCCTCCTAACCCCTCCGTCCAGCCCAACCACTTGGGCTAGACGGTAGAGCGACGGTCTCGCTTCGTGCAGGTCGGCGTTCAATCCCCCGACCGTCCAGGTGGTTGGGCACCATTCCTTCCCCCCGTCCCATCCCAAATCCTTATTCTGATCCCTTCCAAGTGCTATATAGTCATAATGGCTTGGCGCTTTCCCCTGATAGTTCAATTCAATTCTCCCTCCTAACCTCTTCAGCCCAGAATTTCCACATCCGTGTTATTCATCTCCCAGACTCAATTCATCCTCATCCATGCAGGCCTAGCTGTGAATGATAAGTATTTTAAAGGACAAAATTACCGAATCGATTGCTTAGATTATTTAGAGACTAGTTATAATCATTCATTGTGTCCGGGGACAGGAGACCAGAGTGTAAAATGTTATGTTACTATGAATAATATTTACTAATTACCAGGAGCCAGATTCAGGAAGCAGTTGCACAAGCACTTGCGAACCTGTTCATCTTTTCTCAATCTTTGGCGGCTTTGTTTACAATTATTAAACAGTTAATGAGCTCGGAAGCACCAGGAGGCTGTTTATAACAATAACAACAGTTGATTGGGAAGTTTTCATGCTTGTAAACTGTTTAATAAATGTAACCAAAGCCGTCAAAGATTGAGGAAAGATGTACACGTTCGTAAGTACTTGCGTAACTGCTTCGGGAATCTGGCCCTTAGGTCATCCTTCTGTTTTGAAAGGCCTTATAGCAACGATGTGGACCACCGTACATATACTGATACATATACTGATACATATACATATACTGGCGTAATGGACAATTAGAAATTGGAATTTGGTGCCATTTAATTCGGACAAATCATAAAAGGTTTTGTACTGATGCTTCTAATAAATTGCCTGATATAGTACATATGCTATACTATAATTAATATAGTACTTGTGCTATACTAGATCTAATATAGTTCATATATGTGATATACAAGGAACAATATAGTACATATATGTGCTATACTAGGCCCAATATAATCATATATGTGCTATACTAGGCCCAGGAATATTTAAGTTTGGCTTATAGCTTTAAGTTTTCCGGACTCTTATAAAGTGAATAGTAACAAATTATACAAATTGTCCATTACGTCGATATATGTACTCACCTAGTTGTGCTGCGGGGGTTGAGCTCTGGCTCTTTGGTCCCGCCTCTCAACCGTCACGATAGTCCATGCAATAACAAAAATGTCAACAGTAGGACGGGTCGTTAACCAATCCGTCCTCTTAAAAATAAACGTCACTTTTGGCTCGTCTGCGCGGCGCTATTGCCGAATTTGGACGTTATTTGAAATGAAATCGACTCACAAAAGTGACGTACTGTTCCGTTTTCTGTTTGAGTCGTCCGGCTTACTCGGTAAGGTTAGGAGAGGAAACTTTAAATTAACGTTTTTCATACCGTTTTGAAACTTTGTGAGAATTTCCTGCCCACCTAATCTATCAGCAGATCCTTAACTTACTGTTGTTGACAAAAAAAATCCCAAATTTATTTTAATTTTGTTTTCATTTTTCAAATTACGTCCGAACGTGCAGAAGACAGTCAAATCACTTTGCTACACAATTACACCACCAGAGGCAAGGTTACAACCCTCTTGAAACACAAACCGTAACTGTCTATATTTTCCGCTTGTTACAACTTGTAATAAAGTTGTTACATCTTAGCTTAACGTGTTTATGACGTATTAGAACGTTGTTACAACTTGCTATATTGATTGTTATAACTGGTTAGGTGTTAAAATTTGTTCGAACATTGTAACGACGTCGTAGTTTCGGTGTGTGTTTGGCGGGACATATATAGATAAATATACACACATACCAAAAGAATAGGGGTGGTAGGAGAAGAAAATATCAAAGTGTTCAGTGAGGATCCGCAAGGTCTTCTCTGAATACTCTTTATTTTCTTCTCCGAGCTATGGGTCCCTACACTTGCACCAGAGGTGGTACCCCTTCTAGGTTTTTTGATATATAGATATATATATCTTAGATATATATCTAAGAACTGGCCAGCGGTACAGGAACGATGGGACGAAACAAGACGTAAATTAGAACAGAACTCTATACATAACTACAGAGGCAGATATGATGGACCTGATGGTCAGAGCATATTTTGTTAGATCCGCAGCCCCCCCCCCCCAATACCCCATACCCCCCCCCCTCCACCGGGCGTTGGGGGGGGGGGAGGGTTAAACAGAGGACATTTTATCCGTAGGGAAAAAAAGTTGGCTCATTCACGCGAGTCCAAATTCACCCCGGAAGTTTTCGCATTTTAAGCGAGTACACACGCACATACACACACACACACACACACACACACACACACACACACACACACACACCCACACACACACACACACACACACACAGGAATCTGTACACCAGTTGATTGACAGTTGAGAGGCGGGACCAAAGAGCCAAAGCTCAAACCCCCGCAAGCACAAATAGGTGAGTACAAATAGGTGAGTACACACACACACACACAAGCACACACACACACACAAGCACACACACACACACACACACACACACACACAAGCACACACACAAGCACACACACACCACACACACACACACACCACACACACACACACACCACACACACACACACACACACACACACAAACACACACCTGGGACACAGGTGGAAACTGAGTGCCCAAATGAGCCACAGAGATATTAGAAAGAAATTTTTTAGTGTCAGAGTGGTTGACAAATGGAATGCATTAGGAAGTAATGTGGTGGAGGCTGACTCCATACACAGTTTCAAGTGTAGATATGATAGAGCCCAATAGGCTCAGGAATCTGTACACCTGTTGATTGACAGTTGAGAGGCGGGACCAAAGAGCCAGAGCTCAACCCCCGCAAGCACAACTAGGTGAGTACTAGGTGAGTACACAAACACGTATATAAGAACATTTGCAACAAGTTTAGTCCCGGTGAGGTATCTGAGCTACAAGGAAAGATCGAGAGCGCCGTTCTCTTTACACTAGTGGAGACAAAACACAGAGAGAACATGATAACGACATATAAAGTACTAAGAGTAAGAACTGTCCATTGTCAAGAACCACGAACAAGGAGCATTATGGGAACAAGATATTAGTAAGATACAGAGACATCAAAGCGATTATATTCAAGATCAGATCTATCAATAAGGAAGTGAATGAAACAATGAAAGGCTTAAAGGTAGATCAATAAACCATTATAAATGTAATAATGGTTGAAATACACTTAGTCAAGGCACTAAACCAAGAAAGTTTGGAACACGGAAGCCACCTTGCAATGACTTCTGGGCTCAATGTCCCCTCGGCCCGGTCCCCGACCAGGCCTCCTTCCTTGGCTAGGCTCGACCCTGTAAGCACATCTAGGTGAACACATCTACACGAGTACCCATGCGTCATGGAGCGTGCGCCCAGGAACACACACGCGCGCGCACCCTAATCTATTAAAGTGTACACACATACCATTGTGCAGAAGTGCGCTCCGGGCCTGGTGTAGCGGCTCTGTACACACACGCACGTGACCACCCGCCTCTCTAAACTACCCGGAACTCCGTGACGGTGTTCACAAGGGTGCTACTTCCAGGGAGACGGAGGGTAGGGAGAGAGAGAGGAAGAGAGAGGGGAGGGAGGAGGGAGAGAGAGGAGAGAGGGAGAGAGGGAGGGAGGGAGGGAGATCGAGAGAGGGAGAGGGAGAGAGAAAGATGGACAGAGGGAGGGAGGAGGGCGATCGAGAGATAGAGGAAAGAGG
>WNGS01165503.1:5085499-5100499 GCA_020271785.1 Procambarus virginalis | reverse complement strand
ATTAATACAATAGTAACGTCCAGGCGCCTCACGAATCTCTGAATTATTTCCATGAGAGATTTTCTCTCCATTTAAAAGGCAGAAGCTGATGAGGACATCTCTGGCGCGCTGCCGGCCATCAGTTAAGGTCCTGCACGTTAGTGAAGGTGTGGCTGAGTGTGGCTCAGAGGTGGGCTCTGGGAGGGTGTGGCTCAGAGGTGGGCTCTGGGAGGGTGTGGCTCATAGGGGGCTCTGGGAGGGTGTGGCTCATAGGGGGCTCTGGGAGGGTGTGGCTCATAGGGGGCTCTGGGAGGGTGTGGCTCATAGGTGGGGGCTCTGGGAGGGTGTGGCTCATAGGGGGCTCTGGGAGGGTGTGGCTCATAGGTGGGGGCTCTGGGAGGGTGTGGCTCATAGGGGGCTCTGAGAGGGTGTGGCTCATAGGTGGGCTCTGGGAGGGTGTGGCTCATAGGGGGCTCTGGGAGGGTGTGGCTCAGAGGTGGGGGCTCTGGGAGGGTGTGGCTCAGAGGTGGGGGCTCTGGGAGGGTGTGGCTCAAAGGTGGGGGCTCTGGGAGGGTGTGGCTCAGAGGTGGAGGCTCTGGGAGGGTGTGGCTCAGAGGTGGGGGCTCTGGGAGGGTGTGGCTCAGAGGTGGGGGCTCTGGGAGGGTGTGGCTCAGAGGTGGGGGCTCTGGGAGGGTGTGGCTCAGAGGTGGGGGCTCTGGGAGGGTGTGGCTCAGAGGTGGGGGCTCTGGGAGGGTGTGGCTCAGAGGTGGGGGCTCTGGGAGGGTGTGGCTCAGAGGTGGGGGCTCTGGGAGGGTGTGGCTCACAGGTGGAGGCTCTGGGAGGGTGTGGCTCACAGGTGGAGGCTCTGGGAGGGTGTGGCTCAGAGGTGGGGCTCTGGGAGGGTGTGGCTCACAGGTGGAGGCTCTGGGAGGCTGTGGCTCACAGGTGGAGGCTCTGGGAGGGTGTGGCTCACAGGTGGAGGCTCTGGGAGGCTGTGGCTCAGAGGTGGGGGCTCTGGGAGGCTGTGGCTCACAGGTGGGGGCTCTGGGAGGCTGTGGCTCACAGGTGGAGGCTCTGGGAGGGTGTGGCACAGGTGGGCTCTAGCATAATGAACCAAAAACATAGAAAAGGAAATAGGATGAAGCTCACCTACGGACCCAAAACAAATGGTTGATCTAGATCTCAAGGTCTGCAAAAGACTGTGTGTGATGATAAAGTATGATAACCATTCATCAACTGAAGAAGTGTAGGGAACTGGCATTACCCAACTGTGTAGCCACAACGCAAGACTGGGTCCATAGAGCTAAGTCCCAACTCCATGGATATGTAGTTTACAATTGGCAGGGGCCACCTAACATTTCAATTACCTAAACTGTTCAACGCTTTGCCGTATATTCCGATCAATTATCTACGGTATTGAATACGTCTTCCGTCTCTGTGTTAGTCTCAGTAAGTGAATGGTAGTCCGAGTATCATAGACACTTTTCCTTATAACAATTACATTGAAATTAATGCCAGTTTACAGCATGTTAATTACCTCATTTGCATACTGGAATCAGACAATGCTTACAAAGTTGACCATTAATAATTACAACACAGCACCTTCATCTCTCGCTGCTTCCCTTCCCTTCCCGTCTCTTCCCTTCACACACACACACACACACACACACACACACACACACACACACACTCTCTCACTCTCACCCAAGAACTATATCTGGGTTAAATTAAAATAGACCACAACTTACAAGGCAAGGCCACAACCTACCTATACAGGTCACACTGCTTACCTGTGCAGGTCACACTGCTTACCTGTGCAGGTCACACTGCTTACCTGTGCAGGTCACACTGCTTACCTGTGCAGGTCACACTGCTTACCTGTGCAGGTCACACTGCTTACCTGTGTAGGTTACACTGCTTACCTGTGCAGGTTACACTGCTTACCTGTGCAGGTTACACTGCTTACCTGTGCAGGTCACACTGCTTACCTGTGTAGGTTACACTGCTTACCTGTGCAGGTTACACTGCTTACCTGTGCAGGTTACACTGCTTACCTGTGCAGGTCACACTGCTCACCTGTGCAGGTTACACTGCTTACCTGTGCAGGTTACACTGCTTACCTGTGCAGGTCACACTGCTCACCTGTGCAGGTTACACTGCTTACCTGTGCAGGTTACACTGCTTACCTGTGCAGGTTACACTGCTTACCTGTGCAGGTCACACTGCTCACCTGTGCAGGTCACACTGCTCACCTGTGCAGGTTACACTGCTTACCTGTGCAGTCACACTGCTCACCTGTGCAGGTTACACTGCTTACCTGTGCAGGTTACACTGCTTACCTGTGCAGGTCATCCTGCTTACCTGTGCAGGTCACACTGCTCACCTGTGCAGGTCACACTGCTTACCTGTGCAGGTCACACTGCTCACCTGTGCAGGTCACACTGCTCACCTGTGCAGGTCACACTGCTTACCTGTGCAGGTCACACTGCTCACCTGTGCAGGTCACACTGCTCACCTGTGCAGGTCACACTGCTTTCCTGTGCAGGTCACACTGGTCACCTGTGCAGGTCACACTGCTCACCTGTGCAGGTTACACTGCTCACCTGTGCAGGTCACACTGCTTACCTGTGCAGGCCACACTGGTTACCTGTGCAGGTTACAACTGATCTATTCAGGGTTAACTTCAGCTGGCGCGGCCCGTCACTAACTATCATGTTTAATGACACGGGTGGGTGGAGGTCTCCGTGGGGGGACAGGCAGCCTGCACGAGTCTCTATATCAGATCTCAGGGTAAAGGTACCGCCTGACAACCCAGTTGGAAATGAACACGTCTCCAGCGACTGGATACATATCACCCCACAGGCACTTACGTCCAGCTGTACTGACACACACACACACTCACACACACACACCACACACACACACACACACACACACACATACACTCACACACACACACACGCACACACACACTCACACACACAGTGTGTCACACACTCACACACACTTTTTCAGTGTCAGAGTAGTTAACGGATGGAATGCATTAGGCAGTGATGTGGTGGAGGCTGACTCCATACACAGTTTCAAGTGTAGATATGATAGAGCCCAGTAGGCTCAGGAATCTGTACACCAGTTGATTGACAGTTGAGAGGCGGGACCAAAGAGCCAAAGCTCAACCCCCGAAAGCACAAAAGGTGAGTACAAATAGGTGAGTACACACACACACACACACACTCTCACACACACTCACACACACACACACACACACACACACACACACATACACTCACACACCACACACGCACACTCACACANAATAGGTGTCATGAGCCTATTGGGCTCTATCATATCTACACTTGAACTGTATTCACTTAGTTGTATTTTACGGGGGTTGAGCTTTGCTCTTTCGGCCCGCCTCTCAACTGTCAATCAACTGTTTACTAACTACACTAAACTACTTTTTTTTTTTTTTTTTTTTTTTTTTTTTTTTTTTTTTTTTTTTCTCTCTCTCTCTCTCTCCACAACACACACACACCACACACACCCCAGGAAGCAGCCCGTGACAGCTGACTAACTCCCAGGTACCTATTTACTGCTAGGTAACAGGGGCATTCAGGGTGAAAGAAACTTTGCCCATTTGTTTCTGCCGGGTGCGGGAATCGAACCCGCGCCACAGAATTACAAGTCCTGCACGCTATCCACCAGGCTACCTGGCCCCCCATGGTATGGAGTCAGCCTCCACCACATCACTACCTAATGCATTCCATTTGTCAACCACTCTAACACTAAAAAAGTTCTTTCTAATATCTCTGTGGCTCATTTGGGCACTCAGTTTCCACCTGTGTCCCCTTGTGCGTGTGCCCCTTGTGTTAAATAGCCTGTCCTTATCTACCCTATCAATTCCCTTGAGAATCTTGAATGTGGTGATCATGTCCCCCCTAACTCTTCTGACTTCCAGCGAAGTAAGGTTAAATTCCCGTAGTCTCTCCTCGTAGCTCATACCTCTTAGCTCGGGTACTAGTCTGGTGGCAAACCTTTGAACCTTTTCCAGTTTAGTCTTATCCTTGACTAGATATGGACTCCATGTTGGGGCTGCATACTCCAGGATTGGACTGACATATGTGATATACAAAGTTCTGAATGATTCTTACACAAGTTTCTGAATGCCGTTCGTATGTTGGCCAGCCTGGCATATGCCGCTGATGTTATCCTCTTGATATGGGCTGCAGGAGACAGGTCTGGCGTTATATCAACTCCCAAATCTTTTTCTCTCTCTTGTGTGTGCGTACTCACTTATTTGTACTCACCTATTTGTGCTTGCGGGGGTTGAGCTTTGGCTCTTTGGTCCCGCCTCTCAACTGTCAACCAACTGGTGTACAGATTCCCGAGCCTACTGGGCTCTATCATGTCTACATTTGAAACTGTGTATGGAGTCAGCCTCCACCACATCACTGCCCTAAAGCATTCCATCCGTTAACTACTCTGACACTGAAAAAGTTCCTTCTAACGTCTCTGTGGCTCATGTGGGTACTCAGTTTCCACCTGTGTCCCTTGTTCGCGTCCCACCAATGTTGAATAGTTTGTCCTTGTTTACCCGGTCGATTCCTCTGAGGATTTTGTAGGTTGTGATCATGTCTCCCCTTACTCTTCTGTCTTCCAGTGTCGCAAGGTGCATTTCCCGCAGCCTTTCCTCGTAAGTCATGCCTCTTAGTTCTGGGACTAGTCTAGTGGCATACCTTTGGACTTTTTCCAGCTTCGTCTTGTGCTTGACAAGGTACGGGCTCCATGCTGGGGCTGCATACTCCAGGATTGGTCTTACATATGTAGTGTACAAAATTCTGAATGATTCCTTACACAGGTTCCTGAACGCTGTTCTGATGTTAGCCAGCTCATGTGTGACAAGACATGTGTGTGTGTGTGCGTGTGTGCGTGTGTGTGTGTGTGTGTGTGTGGTGTGTGTGTGTGTGTGTGTGTGTGTGTGTGTGTGTGTGTGTGTGTGTGTGTGTGATCCTCAAGCTACGTACATACAATATACTCCTCGCCCCTTCACGAGTCGGTGGCAGGAGCTGCACGATGCGAAAGTTGCAACAATCTTTGTTTACACAACGTCTGCTTAAATGGTCACTCTGTACATCTCATGTAGCATTCTTACCATTAAATTAGTTTAAGTTGAGAGTGCAATTGCATATATGAAGAGTCGTCTAAAGGTTATTATCAACAAATCTTAACAGCAATGGTGAAATTTGGCTCTGAAGTATGTTGCAATTATTTTTTTAATTTTACAGATGAGTTATTTATGTGAAAATAGATTTGTGTATATTCCATATTTGTTAATGTTCTGGAAGAGTTTGTAGTTCGAGTCGTGGCCAGGGACTACTAGTTCAGCCTGTAAGAACATTTATAAACGCGACAACAGAGACATTACCCTCATCCATCTCCCGTCTACTGTGACCTTGAAAACATCTTCATCTTCCTCTCGTAAAACCTTAGCCATACCTGTCCAGGAATGCAAGATTTACCAAATATTTCTTGCTATAAAGCAAGAAATATTCTGACTATTCAGCATATATCAGACGTATAGTCAGAACTATACTGTTGTATAGTCAGAACATACGCTGACCATACAACAGCAGACATACTTGCCTCCGAAGCGGCCGACGCAGTAATTCAGCCAAATGAAAACACGATTCAGTACAGGAGGAGGAGGACGTGAAACCCGTCCTGGCTGAGTCACCTGGCAGATAAGATCAGTATGAGCAGAGTGGCTTCTGTGGATGCTGTCTCCTGTCAACCTCTCTCTACTTCATGGACCGATTAGGGAATGTGTAACGTCTAAATTTACTGTCGTGTAGCACTGCCCTTCTACACGTAGTTATCACTCTATACAAAGTGTTATATTTGTGTTCAGTGAGTGGAACAGAGGAGTTTGGTGGAGGTGCATCCTACATGGTGTTGTGAGAGGAGGAGCCTCCAGCAGACGAGGGAGAGTTGAGGTGAAAACATTTGTATCTTCACGCCTCCCTTTTTTTTATTTGTGTTGGTTCTGCTGACGACAGTCCCAGGTGGTGGTGACATACTTGCCACACGCCTCGCCACCACCGATTTGATCTGGGTTCGAGTCCTGGCCAGGGAGGACTCGATTGCAGTTTGAGTTAAATACGTTGACTACAAACCATCTTCAACACCAACCATCTCCACAGGACACTGTCTTCATCAATAATCTGCACAATATAACAACATTTTCTGATGTATCACCTTGTCAACCACACATACTTATGACACTAACTTGGGTACACAGTCTAGTGTAGGAGGGTTGCTAGAGGCCCCAACATTAGATCATTCAGGCAATAATATACTGGAGGAATATTATTGATGATGGAGTCAGGTATTTAGCCAAATATGAGGGGAGGAAATTAAGGGAAAGCACCAAGCCATTACGACTATACAGCACTGGGAAGGGGTCAGGATAAGGATTTGGGATGAGACGGGTGGATGGGGTGGAATGTCCAACCACTTGGAAGGTCGGGAATTGAACGCCGACTTGCATGAAGTGAGACCGTCGCTCTACCGTCCAGCCCAAGTGGTTGGTCATTTGACATCATTCTCATATCCTAACTCATTGTTTCGTATTCCTTTCAGATGCTACATAATCTCACGAGCTTAGCGCTTACTCCTGATAATTATCTTATCATTCCTTTCAATTTCAAGCATGTGATTGCCATCCTGATCTTCTTCCCTCTGGCTGGACAATCTCAGAGAGATCCATGTCTAACTAAGACTTCCCTGAGACATTTGTCTTAAGAGATTATGGGAGTCTGGTTACTGAAATAATTTTCTTATAATTTTGGCTCTGTTAATTGGTCATAAAACAGGAAGGGAACGACCCCATAGTCCTCTGTACCTGAGTCTGTATTTTGTCCGGTTTGGTAACCATTTTTTAATAGTAATTTTCCCCACCACTTACTAGGTTATGTCCAAGGACAATACTTCCTGGTTAACAATGTGTATCTCTAAGAATTTCGATATCATTCTGGATATCTTCTCCACATTTACTGGACCGGTTTACATGAGGGGAGAGATATCATGCAACTAAAGTTCCCTCTTAATATTGTTACCTGTATTACCCATATTCTGCAGCACTTGACCTGCAGCTAAAGCAGGAACTCCCCTATTTAAAGTAGAGTAAGCAGCACTAAAGTATTCCGGGATCACCATAGCCCGTGCTACATGGACACTTCGTTCTGAGTAGCTAAATCTAAAACAACAACAACAGCACTCAACAGTAACACGGTCACTCCTCTCGCAATAAGGTCATTGCTAGCAATTATGGTTCACTTTTAGGACCTCTTAGTAACCACTTATTCTTTTACAAGTTCAGTTTAGTTGTAACTACAACCCTTGCCCAACCACTTGGGCTGGACGGTAGAGCGACGGTCTGGCTTCATGCAGGTCGCTGTTCAATCCCCGACCGTCCAAGTGGTTGGGCACCATTCCTTTCCCCGTCCCATCCCTAATCCTTCTGCTGACCCCTTCCAAGTGCTATATAGTCGGCTTGTCACTTTCGGACACCCACACAGCCCCGCTCCTGTGCCAGGTAAGTCCACAGCGGGCTCACCATAGCCCGTGCTACTAGGAACTTGTTCCGAGTAGCTGACTCTATAACAACAACAACATACAACCCTTGGAACAGAACTACTCTGTGGATAGTGAAGAGCCATGAGACTGATCACGGGGAACTTAGCAAGTAGTGTCGAATCCGCTCTTAAATGGATTAATTTATCGCATCAAAATCTCCATCGATATCCTGAGTCACGTACAAGGAACCTACGCCACACGGAATGGCATGATAGCGAGCATGATAGCGAGCATAAGACTAGTAGCAGAAGAACTCAGCGACTGAAGAAACCCAGCATCCAGACGTAGTTTAAAACCCAACTCATCTCCTACGACAAGATCTCTGATGTAGTAATTGCATCGATTTTAATTACTAACCAGACAGCTGGCGGTGCATTAATTAAAGAGGGGATGGTGGAGTGGGGAATGGTGGGGCGGACGAGGGGACGGGTAATTAAGGTATTGTTAGGCTTCTCGTCCAACAGATTAGCGAGGTGCTGGGGTCATTGGGTGCCTTGAACTAATGACACACTAATGTCATTTACTGAGCAGTATGGTGTTTATCCTGACGACTGTGCAGCAGTTTACATAATGATTTGTTGACCAGATCACACACTTGAAGGTGAAGGGCCGACGACGTTTCGGTCCGTCCTGGACCATTCTCAAGTCGATCGACTTGAGAATGGTTCAGGACGGACCGAAACGTCGTCGTCCCTTCACCTTCTAGTGTGTGGTCTGGTCAACATACTTTAGCCACGTTATTGTGACTCATCGCCTGTACATAATGATTTCTTGGACGCTGGTCCCGTTGGTTGTGTGGAGCAGCTAATTAGTTAGTTTAGAATCTTTGGGACCTACACACACCGGACAGGTCCTAAACTTGTGTTTAGGACCTAAACCCCCTAAGTTAACCTCCTAAACCTAAAACCTCCTAAACCTCCTTTAGGACCTCCTAAATTTCTGTTACGGAATCTGGCGAGGAAATCTTCCCGGGAGATTGTGTTGGTAGTGATGATGATGATGATGGTGATGGTGGCAGTGATGGTGATGGAAGTAGTGGTGATGAAGCAGTTGATGGTAATAATGATTGTACAAGTGATAGTGATATCATTGTTGATGGTAGTGATGGTGACGGAAGTGGTGACGATTATCTTAGTGGTAAAGATTATTGTGGCGGTGGTATTGGCGAGGGAAGATGCGATAGTAATAAAGTAATGGTGATGGTAATAAAGTAATGGTGATGGTAATAAAGTAATGGTGATGGTAATAAAGTAATGGTGATGGTAATAAAGTAATGGTGATGGTAATAAAGTAATGGTGATAGTAATAAAGTAATGGTGATGGTAATAAAGTAATGGTGATGGTAATAAAGTAATGGTAATAAAGTAATGGTGATGGTAATAAAGGAATGGTGATGGTAATAAAGTAATGGTGATGGTAGTAAAGTAATGGTGATGTAATAAAGTAATGGTGACGTAATAAAGTAATGGTGATGGTAATAAAGTAATGGTGATGTAATAAAGTAATGGTGATGGTAATAAAGTAATGGTGATGGTAATAAAGTAATGGTGATGTAATAAAGTAATAGTGGTGGTAATAAAGTAATGGTGATGTAATAAAGTAATGGTGGTGGTAATAAAGTAATGATGATGGTAATAAAGTAATGGTGATGGTAATAAAGTAATGGTGATGGTAATAAAGTAATAGTAATAAAGTAATGGTGATGGTAATAAAGTTATGGTGATGGTAATAAAGTAATAGTGATGGTAATAAAGTAATGGTGATGGTAATGGAAGTGTATCGGTGGTGATAGTTGTAATGATAACAGTTGTGATGAGGACGACAACTTAGATGGTGTTATCAGTGGTGTTCAGAAACATGGCTGCCACTGTAACAAGGGGGATACAGTGATGTTAGAGTGGAATGATTACAAACCTTTCACCGCACACAATCATTTTACAACGTCTTCAATACTTAGCTAATCATTCCGAGCTCCAATAGTCCCCACAGAATACAACTTTGAATTTTAGTAGTACTTATCAATAGTCCTCCAGAACTCCATGGGTTTTTCTAGTACCCAGAGTCTCCGAAACTGGCTTTCTGCTTTCATGTTTTGTCTTGCCATAAAAATTACAAGTTGGTGGTAAGTCATAGGAAGCTGTTATGAAAGCTTCGAGCATAGCTACTGTTATTAACTAACTATTCTTTGATAAACGTAGATCAAGGAGCTGAAGCCGTATGCAGCCTTGAACCTTTCATGTGCAAAAAGTTGCTGCCGCTCAAAGTCTGAGTGACGTTAACTGACCAGTTTATATAAATACATAACTGACAGTCAGAAATCATTTATATACACTAGCACAAATTGGACAATAGATTTTCACACTTTTGTAAGACGATAACTTATCAACTTGCATAAATTTTATGAATTTATAAGTGACAGAGCAAGTAATCATGATTTCACTATCGTCTATATTGTCACATAAATTTTAAATAATATTACATTTATTTTTCTTCCTGTTGGAATAAAATTTGTCTCTAGCTTAGTTTCATATTTAAACTATCAACATCAAATGACACAGAAAAAAATATTAACCCATAATCGAACTTCTGAAATAAAAAAAATCAAATAAAACTACTGAATGTAAGTGCTTCATAAGAATTTTCTCACTAAACAAGTTTCAATAGAAGATTTCCCAGTAGAGTAAACGTGGAATCCATAGTAAGAATTATATATATATATTTGATAACCGAATTAAAAATGATATTGTTGAAAAAGACCAAATGAAAAAAAAGACCCCACTATTTATCCCTTCTCGAAATACCAGCTCGACTCTGAATTTCCTAATAAATGGTTTCAATTAATAAACATTTCCCCCCTGGTAGGTTCCTATAAGACATATATAATAACAGAGACTCTCCAAAGAGTAGCTCAGATTACACACCCTGATATAAATAGTATATCTATTTATATAATAATATATAGGGGAGTTGACGAGACCACACACTAGAAATGAAAAGTCGACGACGTTTCAGTCCATCCTGGACCATTTATCGAGTCCATTGTGATGAGACGAAGGAGGCAATGGCAATAAATAGGCAAGAGAGGTGAAGAGAAGGAAATCTTAGAGGAGATAAGAGCAAGCAAAAGGTACGGAAGGTAAGGCGTAATATTAAGAATAAAAATAGAGAGGAATCGTAAGAGAAAATAAGAGAAAAACACAACAAATTATATCAGGGTGAATATAAATAGTATTTCTGATACTCAAAATAGTTCTTCAAAAGGTGGTGCCAATAACAGTCGTCCCGAGAAAAATTTCTCAGAATTACGACAGAAATACAAAACTATTAATTCACAAACACATTCAAGGTCACACAGGCGACCCTAGCTGAATATTTTCAGGCAGGAAATATATATATTGGTGAAGCCAGAGGAGTGGAAGCTGGCCGTGACTCGACCCCAGTCACTCACCGCCAATCAGTAGCCATCTGAGAGTGGCGCAGTGGGGCGGATCATACACACACACACACATCACACCTGTGTGCCACATCCACACACCTGCAGATGTATAACATATTGAACAGTCTCTTATTGTCACTCTCTCTATATGTAGACATACACGCTTCACGCTTTCTCCTAATCATTATCAAATATATATCACCCTTTCTCTTTCCATCCCTGGCCTTTCGAATGACTATATATATAATATTATATATAATAATATATATATATATATATATATATATATATATATATATAGATAGATAGATAGATAGATAGATAGATAGATAGATATTTGCAAACCTGTCTTTGAAAATGTAAGAAGCCCTTGCGAAACGCTTTTAGGCGTCAGATCATAAATAAAAAATGAGAAAATTAACTTTTGGAGAGTTAATATGTCAATTACCCCCGACAGTGAAGAAAAATGTAAGAAATATTGAGAAGATTCGTGTTAGAATCATTAATCTTATGCTTTCGGTCATATTCAATAATATATAATCTCTCTCTCTCTCTCTCTCTCTCTCTCTCTCTCTCTCTCTCTCTCTCTCTCTCTCTCTCTCTCCCACTGATAGCGAGGAGAAGAACCACAGGACCTATTTCAGATTTCAAAACCACTTTTCTCTTATTTTCCATAATACTCTCAACAGTTTTGCAGCAGTTGGCCACAGTGAGACAAATGAGTGTTATGAACAGCTGACCAGCATTAATTATTTCTTTAATAAGACGGTGATATATAAATTATTCCGGGCGTTATTGAATTAATCAAGCGATAAGAACCCTTCAGGACTGACAGGAAATTTCCTTACAAAAGAAAACACGAATTTCATGTTTTTTTTAACCACTGCTCATTTTAAATCCTGCGGTCCTTAACTGCTTTGTCATGATGCGGTTTCACTGGCGTATTTTTTTTGCGTTTTTAATGATAAGTAAAATTAATAATTTTACGAAAGAGAGGCAGGAGCCAACTGTGTACTTGAGTTTAGTTTAACGGGGGCATTGCTCACTTTGAGAACACTTTATATATATGTGATCAACCACTTGGGGTGGACGGTAGAGCGACGGTCTCGCTTCATGCAGGTCGGTTTTCAATCCTCGACCGTCCATAACTTCTTTGAGCACCATTCCTTTCCCCCGTCTCATCACAACTTTCTATTCTCTTATCGTTTCCAAGTGTCATATAGCCGAGATATATTAACTCCTTCACCTGATACTTTCCTTAACTTTACATAGTGAAACTAGACATGGTATCTGGTGTTGCCTCCCACCCTCTCTCTCTCCCACATCTCTCCATTTTGTCCTCTCTCCCTCCCAATCATTCTCGCCCGGCCTCCTTCCCTATAAACCTATATCACGATAAACAAATGGTGGCCCCTAGAACGCATTTTTTTTTAACATGTTCAGGTACATCTGCATTTGTGCAGCTGCCCTAGACTATATGAAGGAGAGTACAGTGTCAAAAAACTAGCTACGTGATGCTATATAATCCCCATCACACAGGATGGTTAGTTATACAGAGGCATGTGATAAGCAGTCTGCACTGGCAGACTCCGGATGCATTATGAGGATATCATCAACACAAGAGTGTAGAAGGCAGCAGATACTAAAAGTCCCCATCTCGCAGATCAGTAATGTGTATGCTAAAGTCTAAGGACTCAGAACTGAACATTTCACAACCACAGACTTCGAGAAGAAGGGGAACAGGGTGTGCCTCTTTTCAGAAGGGTTACTGGACCGACCCCGACCTCCTATGGCACTCCAGATAAAATAATCACCATTAATCCTGTAAAGTGTAAGGTTGTTAGTCCCAATCGTCTAGTGTCACAACCTTAAGACACCTGTGCAGACAGACGTTCTTAGATACGAATAGATTGACACCGAATGAGCACCAAATATGCTGTAATTTCCCTTAAGTAGTTCTTGACCTGGTCAAAACGGTCGGAGATAGAATGTAAATCAGCCTTTATGAAGCGGTTTGATGCATCTAAGTTCGAATATGCAGATGTTCCTTAATGCTTTGTTTTTTCAGCTTCAAGCAATATTTTTTTTTTAGATATATACAAGAGTTGTTACATTCTTGTAGAGCCACTAGTACGCGTAGCGTTTCGGACAGGTCCCTGGAATACGATCCCCTGCCGCGAAGAATCGTTTTTTCATCCAAGTACACATTTTACTGTTGCGTTAAACAGAGGCTACAGTTAAGGAATTGCGCCCAGTAAATCCTCCCCGGCCAGGATACGAACCCATGACAGCGCTCGCGGAACGCCAGGCGAGTGTCTTACCACTACACCACGGAGTCTAAATATTTCACGAGAGAGTTTAAAGACTCTTTCTCTTTTCTAGCCGGAGTGTAGGACGGGAGGAGAGGAGAGAGCCTTCTGCATTACTGCTGTCCTGAAGCTCTCTATCCGCATAGAACACTGTGTATCTTAGATTCTTACTCATAATTTAGATAAGAGAGTCCATGCAAGACCATGTTGCAAGTCTCCGCGTTTTCTTAGCGTTTCCATTTGTCTGTATATGTGTATATGTGTGAGGGGGGGAGAGGGGGAATAATCCTTGTCAACAAGGATTCCTGTAGCCATCACAACTCCATAGTAGACACAACTCATGTCTTCCAATCTCAGGCCTCATATCTTCACAATCCAGGAGGATTAGCAAGGATTTAAAGGCTCTGTGACGACGCCATCAACCGCTTACATCTACACGAGCGCAGTAGCCAGCGATTCATCAAGTTGACACTTGAATCATCACATCTGATGATTCCCCTCGCAGTTCTCACCACATTCACAAGACAATGCTCATCACCATAACCCGAGACCTCATTCATCACACACACACACACTTTACCAGAGAGCCAAATTCACCATCAGCATCACCACAACCGCTGGACCACAACTATAGTGTCATTATCACCCCCCACATAACTAAAGCACCACTCTCACCACAACTACAAACATTACTCAGCTCACGACCCCTACAACCAGTGGACCTAAATATATATGAAACATTAGAAGCTTCACTGACAACAAGATGCTACTGGAAAGCCTGTGAGGCTGAAGACATTCTTCAGTAACTAGCAGTAACTAACTTGTGCAGAGGAGCACAAGGAAATAACTGGTTGAGTTAAACCGTCGCCTGCAAGTCACTGATAATGTCTGTTGAAGAAATTAGTTCCGAGGTAATTTTTCATGTTGAAGACTATCCAAAATAAAGAAGAAATTCTATTTATACATTTAAATGCAAGAAGATACATTGGGTTCGTAAGAGTGCAGTACAATGGTGTTCTTATATTCTTGAGAAGTCACTAACACTCAGAGCGTTTCGGGTCGTAACTACTAGACCATTCTTCAGGTCTTAAGATGGAGTGTATTCTCTGAATGAGACAACTTAAGACATTGTCTCTCACATGTAAGAACCATACTTGGTTATCCATCACTAACAAGATTCGCTAGTGCTGGCAAATGCTATACTAGCAGCACTAGCAACACGCTCACCACTAACATAACTAACAATCCTCAATCACCACCATCACAACCACCACACACAATCACCACCAACATAACCAACACTCCACAATCACCATCACACAATACCCTCACTATACTTGCATTCCATTATCATGTAACAGGTAATCTGTGTACCTCGTCACCTCAAGAACTGTTTACATGCCTCATGTCGCATTGTGCACACGTCTTGTGCAATGGTCCTTCATGCAATATGTTTATTTTGACCTTTAATCTCCCAAGATCAATCTGGGCAACATTTCTCTGACCGCCCATGAATGGTTGTCTAATTTACACAAAGTTGTGAATGTTTGGTTTACATTTTGTTGCATTTTATTTGGCTTCTCAGTGTTTGCAAATTGTGAGCAGCACTTACCACAACAACTACCAGATCACACTCCCCAC
>WNGS01165503.1:5051500-5061655 GCA_020271785.1 Procambarus virginalis | reverse complement strand
AAGTGGACTAACTACCTTGTATTTATCGCCTATATGCGCCTATAAAACTCTGGCTGCTATTATAGGAGAGTATATAGGTGCAATAATTCAATTTACTTAAACCTGTCTTTCTGGTAAGGAACAAATTTCTGTAAAAAAAAATGGCAATTACTGTTCATTTATTTATCAAATGGGCCTATTAAATTTAAGGGAATTTCATTGTTAAATGTTGGTTATAGTCTATTGGTTCTATTGAGATAGACTTTTGCAACGATGACAAGATGACAATTCTTATGATGTTAATCATGTATATGTTTACTCTTGAGATTTACAGCATATTCCAGTACCAATATTGCTACTGAACATTGAGATCACTTCCACATAACTACAGGTTCTGGGCTACTAGTATATAAACTACTGATTTAGATATTTTTGAGATAATCAGTTGAATCCAGGGTGTGATTCGAACCGGTACACTGTGTACTCCCAAGTGTGCCAGAGTGCATGCGTGAAACCCTGATTGTGTTTCAGTGGAAGCCTGAGGATCTCTCGTGGAGTCAGTTCAATCCCAAGCTGCAGTGCTTTTGAAGCATGTCGTGGCCGAGTTGGTTAGGTCGTATGGCTTGGGAGCACATAGTGTGCAGGTTCGAAATCCTCATCACGGCTTCTACTGATTTTATCATTGATACATCATGTTAATGTGATTTCTTTATGCATAGATTTTTTTAGTCTATGAAATTATATGACAAATTCCACGGAAATAATACGCCTTATTTCACATTTGGCTCTATAACAAATAGTTTGGGGGTGTTTTTTACTGCTAATATTCCCTTAAGCGTTTAATTTAGGCCTACCTCGACCAATCCTATGATCGTCCTACACCCAAGACCAATCCGCCATGCAAATTTGAGGGAGGCTAGCCGCAAGCATCTTTCCTTCACCTTTGGACAGACAAACAGACTGACACAAGAAATTAAAATAAAATTCCCTTCAAAAACTAAATAATTTCATTGACATCAGAAAAATCTAAAAATGAAAATTCATAGACATCAGAGAAATATATTATAATTAATATAATCGTTAGTAAGCAATCACTGTCTATTAATCTCAAATTCAATTATGTGTCCCCATTATGTTAGACAATATATGATTCCTATACCACCTGCCTGCTCAGTATACATGGACACTGAGAGTATACTTTAGTCTTGGACAATGTCCAGGACTAAGGTATACTTGCTGGTTGGTCAGTAAACTGTTGTGGTGGTCATGGAAGCTCTCTTGACTCCAGGTTTCTGAAGGTTTTAAGAGTCTTGAGCCCATCATCAAATCATTAAAATGTTAATCAGAAAGTATTATAATTTCCTGTTAATTATAAAATAATATAATTATTTATCGTTTAGGAACTAATGAGATTGGTATTAATTATGATAAAGAGTATAGATTCAAAGTATTAATATATATATATATATATATATATATATCTATATATATATATATAGTATAATCCTATACATAATATATCTATCTATATATAATCTCTCTCTATAATCTCATATACTATATATATATATATATATAATATGTTTTGTACTTGATCACCTTCTTTACTATTGTTTGATTTGATTTATTTGATTATGTCATTATTTGGGTGTTGGGGAGATGGACTCGAGGACTACCTTCCTTGTTGCTGGAGAACAACTTCCCTCATTCTCACAAGCTTTGGTCCTCTTTATCTCCGTCTCCCCCCCCTACCTACACCCCTCAACCCCCCCCCCCCCCTCTTCAGCCCCTTCTCCCCCCCTTCCCCCCTCCCCCCCCCCCCACACACACAGACACCGTCGGCTATCGTCCATTATGTAGTTTACAGGTCACGAGGGATGACTAGAATCACCACAATATACAAGGGGGGGATCAGAATGTCTCCTCTCCCTCCCCCATCATCTTGAAAGGCTTCCGATTCCCTCCTTAATGGGTTCCTTGCCTGCCGAGAAACGTCTCCTTATCCCACGAGTTATTCTTCTTCAATGGCGACTTCTTCCTTAACTAAATATAACTGCCAGCTGCCTAACACCAGTTCTCAGTCGGCGTTCTGACTTGCAGTTTACAGCAACAGTTGCCTGTGACCGTTGTCTTGCTGCAACTTGTCTGCAATATTTGCTGCCCCTCATCCTCGGAGCGTCTTATTGTACAAAAGGAATTTTTTTACGTGAGATTTTATGATACAGGATGAAAATATAACTGTAATCTTCATTTCACTGTATTTACGTCACTCAGTTACAATTTGGGTGACTACGTCACCCAATCTCTCTCTCATATTCTCTCTCTCTCTCTCCTATCGCTCATCGACTCTCTCTCTCTCGCTCTCTTCTCTCGTCATATTCTCTCTCGTAGCGGCTATCTCGCTATCTCGTCATAGTACTCGCTCTCTCTCTCTCTCTCTCTCTCTCTCTCTCTCTCTCTCTCTCTCCCTTAACCTCCTGCGCTGTCACATTCTCAAACATTTATACGCGAGGCAATCTTGATTTTCTCCCATTCCACTGCCTGTGAATGTTCAGTAAGGCTGGCAACATACTCACCCATCCCACATTACTCATCTCTGTTGCACACTATTACCTCATACATTACTCATGTCTGTTTCAAACCATTAAGTCTTAGCGATACTGAACCCATCTTAAGGATTCATAACACACCAAAAAAAGTCTGATCTTGCCACGTCACAGGCTATAAGCCTACTCTGTGTTCGCCATTGCAATTGTCTAAGAGTTCCTAATGGCCAGATTTGTCCTTTCCAAAGAACGATACTATAACGGGTAAGGTAGCCCGCGGGGCGAAGCGTGAGAAGGGTAGCAAGCTGTCAGGAAGGTTGATTATAGGTGCTGCTTTTACCTTAGCGCTATAAATAGCGGTCAACAGCTTTAAGATGCAGTGTTTATGTGTGCAAGTGGCTGCAACGTCTGCAACTTTCAGTGGATCGCAAGTTAAGACAATCTCATTCTTGAAGTATATATATATATATATATATATATATATATATATATATATATATATATATATATATATATATATATATCCACTCTGTCAATCTTCCTGATTATTTTACGAAGCTGACATGCTAGTCACGTGAAGGTGACACACTAGTCACGTGAAGGTGACACACTAGTCACGTGAAGGTGACACACTAGTCACGTGAAGGTGACACACTAGTCACGTGAAGGTGACACACTAGTCACGTGAAGGTGACACACTAGTCACGTGAAGGTGACACACCAGTCACGTGTAGGTGACACACTAGTCACGTGAAGGTGACACACCAGTCACGTGAAGGTGACACACTAGTCACGTGAAGGTGACACTCTAGTCACGTGAAGGTGACACACTAGTCACGTGAAGGTGACACACTAGTCACGTGAAGGTGACACACCAGTCACGTGAAGGTGACACACCAGTCACGTGAAGGTGACACACTAGTCACGTGAAGGTGACACACCAGTCACGTGAAGGTGACACACCAGTCACGTGAAGGTGACACACCAGTCACGTGAAGGTGACACACTAGTCACGTGAAGGTGACACACCAGTCACGTGAAGGTGACACACCAGTCACGTGAAGGTGACACACCAGTCACGTGAAGGTGACACACCAGTCACGTGAAGGTGACACACTAGTCACGTGAAGGTGACACACCAGTCACGTGAAGGTGACACACCAGTCACGTGAAGGTGACACACTAGTCACGTGAAGGTGACACACTAGTCACGTGAAGGTGACACACCAGTCACGTGAAGGTGACGCACCAGTCACGTGAAGGTGACACACTAGTCACGTGAAGGTGACACACTAGTCACGTGAAGGTGACACACTAGTCACGTGAAGGTGACACACTAGTCACGTGAAGGTGACGCACCAGTCACGTGAAGGTGACACACTACAGGAAAGAAGCTATAGTGTAGAACAAGAACAACAGAACATTTATATGACTCAAATGTCTGTTAAGAACGATATATATCATGAAATAAAAATAACTTATACTTTAACTTAATAATAATAAATTTATATTATTATTAGTTGAACTAATAATGGTATTAACTGTAATGATTAAACGGAGGAGATAATACCGATTCTAGAAGTATTAATATATATATATATATATATATATATATATATATATATATATGCGAACAAGCCTGAATGGTCCCCAGGACTATATGCAACTGAAAACTCACACCCCAGAAGTGACTCGAACCCATACTGCCAGGAGCAACGCAACTGGTATGTATAGGGACGCCTTAATCCGCTTGACCATCACGACCGGACATAAGGAAGTGATAGCCGAAGCTATTTGAACCACTTCCCCGCCGGCACTCGGATGGTAATGCTATGCCCAAGATTACCATCCGAGTGCCGGCGGGGAAGTGGTTCAAATAGCTTCCGCTATCACTTCCTTATGTCCGGTCGTGATGGTCACGCGAATTAAGGCGTCCCTATACATACCAGTTACGTTGCTCCTGGCAGTATGGGTTCGAGTCACTTCTGGGGTGTGAGTTTTCAGTTATATATATATATATATATATATATATATATATATATATATATATATATATATATATATATATATGCACGTAAAGAGGAATACTATATAAATGCAAGATTAAGAATACAATGGAAAGATTATATCAGTCTCATTAGTTAGGTATTTATGAATGTATATATATTAACTATAATATATTAATATATAATGGAAACGTAGATAATAAAATGCAGTTTTGGTAATAATAATGAAACAACATTGTGCTGATTATATGGGTCACCGTTCTTGTTATGAAGAATAACATAGAACAAATGTTAAGTTTAGTGTTATAACACCAAACACATAATTGATGAAAAATGTTTTCAGATCAATAGAAAAAAATATATATTATAGTATAAGACTGTATAAGGAATATTTGATATGTATAAGAAATATTGCCGGAACAACCGTGGACATCTTCAAGAGAAAACTAGATAGTTTTCTTCAAGAAGTGCCGGACCAACCAGGCTGTGGTGGATATGTAGGCCTGGCGGCCTGCTCCAAGGAACAGCCTGGTGGACGAAACTCTCACAAATCAAGCCTGGCCTCGGGCCGGACTCGGGGAGTAGAACAACTCCCCGAACCCCATCAAGCAGGTATCAAGCAAGTCTGTCTGGCTGTCTTATGTTTGTCCAAAGCTGGAAGCCAAACACTTGGGGTTTGTCTGCCTCACCTGAATTTGCAGGAGGACTGGTCTGTGGTATAGGACGGACATATGTCGGTCGTTATCGCCAAAATTCAAGGGAGAATAACGTGTTACATTGACATTCTGACTACCCCTTGAGATCTTCTTGAGATCATCTTGAGATGATTTCGGGGCTTTTTAGTCCCCGCGGCCCAGTCCTCGACCAGGCCTCCACCCCCAGGAAGCACCCCATGACAGCTGACTAACTCCCAGGTACCTATTTTACTGCTAGGTAACAGGGGCATAGGGTGAAAGAAACTCTGCCCATTGTTTCTCGCCGGCACCCGGGATCGAACCCGGGACCACAGGATCACAGTCCAGCGTGCTGTCCGCTTGGCCGACCGGCTCCCCCCCCCCCCCCCCCCAACAATGTTTGACACTGGCTGCCACATACCAATGGAAATATTTGGAAAACCAAAAATTCATATAAATAATAAGTTTTTTTAAATAGGAATATACAACATTATTCACTACTTTGGGGAAAACTAACAGAATTTTTCTGACATTCAAACTTCGGCCGTAGTACCACAAAATACGCTACTTCAATAAAGCTACTTCTCCTAACACTGACCTATCATACCGAAGGTCGACCCACCATCCCCGCGGCCCGGTCGTCGACCAGGCCTCCAGTCCAGCAACGAGGAGGCCTGGTCGACGACCGGGCCGCGGGGTCGCTAAGCCCCGGAATCACCTCAAGGTAACCAACTTTTGTAAAATGAGAAACAATCGGGTACATCTTTTATTAAAAAGAAAAGTCGTGAAAGAGAGAGATAAGAAAGATCACTTATCAAGTCCAAGTCACAATCGACTTGAGAATGGTCCAGGACGGACCGAAACGTCGTCGTCCCTTCACCTTCTAGTGTGTGGTCTGGTCAACATCACTTATCAAGTGATAAGTGAACTTATCACTTGATAAGTGATCTCTTACTTAGGTCACTTATACCTAAGTGACCTAAGTTAGGCCAAAGAGTTCAAACGCGTCATTCAGATCCTACCAACGATGCAACTTTGTTCAAGGGAAGGAAATTATCGGGGTAAAGCCCGAGCATTATAACTATATAGCACTGGGAAGGGGTCAGGATAAAAACTTGGGATGGGACGAGGGGAAAGGAATTGTGCCCAACCACTTATGGACGGTCGGGGATTGAACGGCGACCTGCAGGAAGTGAGACCGTCGCTCTACCCTCCAGCCCAAGTGGTTGGACTAACTCTGTTGAATCGAGACATTGAATTCAACGAAATGTTGAATTCAACGAAACATTTCGTACGAGATGGCATACCCAAAACCTTGTAGCTGAATATGGTAACTATATTCTGACTTCACCTCCCGTACTGATTGTACTGAATAGTGCTGATCCAGTCAACCATCTTTCTCCTCTGGATATAATAAGACATCTGAAATTTCCATTTGGTCTCCGAGTCATTAATATTGGCATGAAACCTGATTCTTTCCATTAACATGAGTTGTGGTAAGAAAATTTCTCACAATGTTAGAAAACTGATTTATCCTTTATTATAATTTGCAAACTCTCGTGTTAGTTTTTGAGACAGAGAACCATTGACATACCGACGTACCGGCCCTTGCTGACAACATTGGTCTGCTGTAACTGCTGATGAACTGAGTCACCTGCAGTTGCTGACAAACTGAGTCATCTGCAGTTGCTGACAAACTGGGTCATCTGCAGTTGCAGACAATTTAGATCACCTTCAGTTGCCGACAAAGTAGGTCAGCAGTAGTGGCCACAGTTGCCGACAAAGTACTCGGCGTGACCAAGTGTACCATCTTGATGGTATACCAGAGGCTAGGTGGGGATGCGTGGGGTCTGACCTGATTCCCATTAATATGTAGGTGACCTCGCTCTGTCGGGAAAGTGGACTTCGACCTTCCTTTAGTGTTTATATGGACTTTCAACGTTAATCTTCATTTGTACTGTTCACGCTTGGTTTGCTTCGGCTGACCCACTCTTTCTTTTTGTCTCCCACTCTCTGTTATTTTATTGACTTTACCTACTCAAGAGCTGAAGGGCTCAGATTGCTCCCGATAACCACTTGCAAGAGATGAAAATTGCTGCTCTTGCATGATCAACTGTGTAATATTTTCCCTCTAGCCACTGTACAGCTATCGTCAGTGTCGGCTTCAACTACAGACATTAAATGTACACACAAATGATTTACCCTTCTCACCACGCGCTAATTTTCTTTGTACATACGCACGCCTCCATAAAATTTTAGCTAGACTTCTTTAACTAACATGCAGTTCAGACGGCCTTCTTCCTTACACGCAAGGACTGCCCTCCGTAGCGGACTGACGCTGAACGCCGCCGCAGTACGCTTGGGGAATACAATCTAGCTTGAAAGCGATCCCCATAAGAGTCGAAACATATGAATCAACGACATCTGAATCCCTAAAGGAGATTCGGTTCCAAAAAGATGGACTGAAGCTGATTCAAGACCTGATGCCGAGTTGAGGTTTGAAAAGTGCTTTAGCAGGGTTGGGAAGGGTATGTTAGGGATAGGTTGGTTGAAGGGTAGGTTAGGGAAGGGTAGGTTAGGATAGGGTAATTTATGGTAGGGTAGAATAAGTTAGGTTAGGTTAGGTTGTAACGTGGTCGTCGTCGTCGTCGTCGTCGTGGTTGTAAATTATTTTAAGGTTTATTAATATTGTTGTTCTATATGATTTTATTTGTGTAGTTTTCATTATTTTTAGCATTCAATATTGGATCATTTATTATGTTTTATTATGTATTATTTAATTTGTTTATTATGAATTAATTTGTTATATAATTTATGTTTTATATATTTTGTTATAATTTTATTTTATTGCTATTTTATAATTTATACTATTTTTATAAATTATTTATATTAGTATTATATTAATATTGATTGTTAGTGTCTAGCAATAACTTATAAAACTTAATACTACGACGTTTGGTACACAAAAAACACACAAGTTATTAAAAAAAATTACTGCTTAATGTTCACTAATAAATGAACTAATAACTGCTCAGATAATTTATGTTTACATGAGAAATTATCAACAAACCTCGCCATGATTATGAACTGTATATAAGTTCATGAAACATCTCATTTTGAAATGTTCAAAGTTCAGTAGTTTGATGCTGAAGTACATAAACATGTGTGCTTTCCCGTATATAAAGTTATACATATGTCTTTCCCGCTTATATCAACGTTCATTGACAAATTATGTGAATGTTAAGGTTTATTGTCGTGGGTAAATAGACCCGGACCATTTTTCATTTCCATTATCCATGCAAAAATGCATAGAAATTAAAATCATTATCTTTCGTTATTCAATGTGACTGTGACCGTTCTTAAATTTCATGGGAAATTGATATTCAGCCAATAACATTGATACATTAAAGTATATATATATATAAGTATGTAAATGTTAATTTACATTTGCCGTAGATCAGGTGAGCGTAAAGGACTAATTGTCAAAAATTCCAAAAATATTTTTTCGGTGACTTTTGCTTCAAACTTTGGCATAAACTGATGTCTTAAGTTGACCCTCCCGAGGACACCTTAAAACAAGGGTCGGTGAGCCGGTCGGCCGAGCGGACAGCACGCTGGACTTGTGATCCTGGGGTCCTGGGTTCGATCCCAGGCGCCGGCGAGAAACAATGGGCAGAGTTTCTTTTACCCTATGCCCCTGTTACCTAGCAGTAAAATAGGTACCTGGGTGTTAGTCAGCTGTCACGGGCTGCTTCCTAGGGGTGCAGGCCTGGTCGAGGACCGGGCCGCGGGGACACTAAAGCCCCCGAAATCATCTCAAGATAACCTCAAGGGCACCGTAATGTTATTCGTACACGTCATCGTTGTGGGCTCAAGAATTTAATATTCACGTGAAGTGTTCAGCTATGAGATTAGTTGAGTCAAGCCCAGCCTCACGAGCAAGAGACACCACAGTCAGTCATCCCACATTATAAGAACTAAATAACCATTTGCCTTTAATTAGTTGAACACTAAATTCAGGCAAATAGTTCCTTATATAATGCTAAACAAATTACACAAGAAGAAGGAGTATGCAATATATTACAAAGATAATTTTAATTACAGAGTAAACTAGGGAATACAAAAAAAGGTGAAGCTGGTTCAGAAAAATTGTGAGAATTGGATTAATGACTTTTCCTAAACAATCCTTATAGAACCAATACAGGACGTAGTGCTGGGCAACGAGGCACTAATACATGTAAGTTTAGATACAATGATTATAGGGAAATCAAATTTATGATTGCGTGAGATTGTTGTTGAATGAGAAAATTCTAATTACTATAAAAGTACATTCACAGTCCAGGTGAATGGAATGTTCTGAGTACTACATTGTGTTAAAATATATATTATTATTTATCCTGGAATTACTTTGGGAGGATAAACTAGTCAATATTAAATCAGGAGGTGGGCTGAATACTCTTAACCATTGACCTCATACTGTATTACAATATACATAAATAATACAACACATCTAAATACATACTCATTAAAGCCAAGGAACAAAGTAGGACGAACCTATATGAATTAATTAGATGGAATAATAACATAAAATGTGTAATCATAGGACTGAAAAAAACGTTATTTGAAAAACAAAGCTGTGTATTAATACATTAAGAAATTACGGGCTCACCATAGCCAGTGCTGCTCGTGGGTCTTACTCCCGAGTAACTGAATGTGAAACAACAATAACAGCTTTAAGAATGGATAAGTTTATACAAAATATGAATGATGAAAATTGGCAAGAACTGGTAACAAACAAGTTTGGCAAGCACAGTTGAGGAAGTTTTAAGTTCGGAAGTTGAGTTGACGGAGGAGGCAAAGTCTGAATATAAAATATTCTCTCAGATATATTAAACAAAATTAGGTTTTAAGATTTGTTTTTTACTGATCGCCTATAATTAATTTTTGTAT
>WNGS01165503.1:5006396-5033974 GCA_020271785.1 Procambarus virginalis | reverse complement strand
CTTAACCAAAGTAATAATATCCCATTTGGACAAGAAACATCTCGGCCAAAGACCTGATTTTTGTCACCCACTCAGACAAATAGAATTCCAACTGTTAACTAACATATAAATACTGATCTCCTGCGCTCTATATGGACCGGACTAGACTGGACGTGAGTCCAGGTCTAGTCCACACAATGGACCGGAGTGAGGGATGGGACACATAGACTAAATAAAACATTAAAGCCATAAACCATTATGGCTTTTATAGCATAAACCATTATGACTAAATAAACCATTAAACCATTAAACCTTGTTATTAAGTTGGTGATAACTGACAAATAATCATTGACCAAAACCAAACGTAATAATCAACTATGCAGCAGCTGCATAGTTACAGTGGCAATTGGTGCTGAAGCGGTGAAAGTTATTCTCAATATGGCTACATAAACTTTTTGTTGCACTTGCCTCTGTAAACCTCAGCGTTTCGCAAGCTCAGCACGATTTGCTGATGGAATTAGAGCAACCAGTAATTGTTCTTCACATAATCTGTATTTTATCATGCTCTATCTCTCTCAATTTCTCGTATTTACTCCTTTTGTTTCGTCTCACTCGATTTCTTATCTGCCATCCTATCTTCCCCCTGACACGAAGTATCTGAAAGTTGAACGGACGAAAAAAAAGCTTTAGAGGACGAATAACAGGTATTTGGTCCTGATCTGCCACGCAGTTGACGGCCGCCATGGGTACCTGGCCTGGCCCATGGTACCTTGTGGGTCATGGTACCTTGTGGGTCATGGGCCTTGTGGGTCATGGTACCTTGTGGGTCATGGTGCCTTGTGGGTCATGGTACCTTGTGGGTCATGGTACCTTGTGGGTCATGGTGCCTTGTGGGTCATGGTACCTTGTGGGTCATGGTACCTTGTGGGTCATGGTGCCTTGTGGGTCATGGTTCCTTGTGGGTCATGGTACCTTGTAGGTCATGGTACCTTGTGGGTCATGGTACCTTGTAGGTCATGGTGCCTTGTAGGTCATGGTGCCTTGTGGGTCATGGTACCATGTGGGTCATGGTACCTTGTGGGTCATGGTACCTTGTGGGTCATGGTGCCTTGTGGGTCATGGTACCTTGTGGGTCATGGTGCCTTGTGGGTCATGGTACCTTGTGGGTCATGGTACCTTGTGGGTCATGGTACCTTGTGGGTCATGGTGCCTTGTGGGTCATGGTACCTTGTAGGTCATGGTACCTTGTAGGTCATGGTACCTTGTAGGTCATGGTACCTTGTGGGTCATGGTACCTTGTAGGTCATGGTGCCTTGTAGGTCATGGTACCTTGTGGGTCATGGTACCTTGTGGGTCATGGTGCCTTGTGGGTCATGGTACCTTGTGGGTCATGGTGCCTTGTGGGTCATGGTACCTTGTAGGTCATGGTACCTTGTGGGTCATGGTACCTTGTGGGTCATGGTACCTTGTGGGTCATGGTTCCTTGTAGGTCATGGTACCTTGTGGGTCATGGTACCTTGTGGGTCATGGTGCCTTGTGGGTCATGGTACCTTGTGGGTCATGGTACCTTGTGGCCCATGGTACCTTGAGGGTCATGGTACCTTGCAGGTCATGGTACCTTGTAGGTCATGGTACCTTGCAGGTTATGGTACCTTGTGGCCCATGGTACCTTGAGGGTCATGGTACCTTGCAGGTCATGGTACCTTGTAGGTCATGGTACCTTGTGGGTCATGGTACCTTGTGGCCCATGGTACCTTGAGGGTCATGGTACCTTGCAGGTCATGGTACCTTGTAGGTCATGGTACCTTGCAGGTTATGGTACCTTGTAGATCATGGTACCTTGCAGGTTATGGTACCTTGTAGGTCATGGTACCTTGCAGGTCATGGTACCTTGTAGGTCATGGTACCTTGTGGGTCATGGTACCTTGTAGGTCATGGTACCTTGTAGGTCATGGTACCTTGTGGGTCATGGTACCTTGTAGGTCATGGTACCTTGTAGGTCATGGTACCTTGTGATGGTATCAGGCAGTAGTATGGTACCCAGGACACTGTTGAGGGGTGAGTGTGGTGGTGGGGGGTGAAGGGGTGGTGGTGAGGGGTGAGGATGAGAGGTGAGGGGTGAGGGTCATCTCCAACCCTTCCCCTTCACGCCTTCACACTTCGTAAATAAATCTATGATCATTCCGGAAACATTTGATCTTCTGCATCAAGGTCAACAAAGTTCTGTTGCAGTTCCAGGAAGATTCCCGCCCTGAGGCGGCCCTGAGGCGGCCCTAAGGCGGCTCTGAGGCGGCCCTGAGGCGGCCCTGAAGCGGCCCTGAGGCGGCCCTGAGGCGGCCCTGAGGCGGCCCTGAGGACCTCCCGGGTGCTGCTCACCAGAGCCCTGTGTCTGCTTGGTCAGGTACACGACATGAAGCTGGAAATACAACTGTGCCATATGTCTTATATTAAGAAGATTGTTGGTTAATTATGTGGTACGTGTAAGGCACTCACGAGGAGGGTCAGGAGGCAGCGGGGAGGGTCAGGAGGCAGCGAGGAGAATCAGGAGGCAGCCAGGAGGGTCAGGAGGCAGCGAGGAGGGTCAGGAGGCAGCGAGGAGAATCAGGAGGCAGCGAGGAGAATCAGGAGGCAGCGAGGAGAGTCAGGAGGCAGCGGGGAGGGTCAAGAGGCAGCGAGGAGAATCAGGAGGCAGCGAGGAGAGTCAGGAGGCAGCGAGGAGAGTCAGGAGGCAGCAAGGAATGGTTAGTGTCGAGGAGAGATGACTGGTGAAGCATCTTTCCTCCCAAGTCTGCATCTTGGTGATTGTATCAGTGGCTCTCACCACTCCCCAGCTGCACCAGTGGTCGCCCAGTGATGCCCTGCACCCCTGGTGCTCTCCCACGTGTATACTGCTCCACTGCCGCTCACTACCGGCCTCAGTAGCACGTGCCCCCCTCCCAGGCCTCCACGTGTCCCCCTCCCAAGCACCACGTGTTCCCCTCCCAGGCCTCCACGTGTTCCCCTCCCAGGCACCACGTGCAACAGCCTGGATACCCCCCAGAAATCACAGTGATTGTTGTCACATGACAACATTTATTCTCTGAGAATTGTAATTCATTATATGCATGAATTAAATAAGATGAACAATGTGAACGGTGCGAAAGGTAAATAGTAAATACGAGGCCAGGCAGGATGACCAGGCTGTGTAGCAACACTCCCGGGCTGCTGTTATCACCTGTGTTGCGCTGAACAGTGTTTACCTGCCGCTCTAAACAGGTAAGTGTCAAGCCATTCACCTTATTCGTGTTGTTTACCTGTGTGCCTGTAGAGTCACTGGCATGTCACCTGCCCTCAGACCAGCTCACGTGGACGGACTGGCTCTTTAAGTCATCCTTGCTAACAACTTTATCCTACCTGTGTTTACATTTTTAACATGTANTGAGAGATAAACATATACATTTCCTTCGAAGAGGAGAGAGAGAGGTTACTCATTAATGTTGCTTATTAATGTTGCAGGGCGGTAGGTACATCACGGCAGGCGTGTGTGTGAGCAGCATAGCTTGTGAGGTACTGTGTGTGAGGTGTGAGGTACTGTGTGTGAGGTGTGAGGTACTGTGTGTGAGGTACTGTGTCAAAGCCTTTCTGGCAGTCCATAAATATGCAATCTGTCCATCCTTCTCTCTCTTACCCTATTCTCGTTACTTTATCAAAGAATTCCAGTCGGTTTGTTAGGCATGATTTCCAATCCCTAAAGCCATGTTGGTGTTTGTTTACAATCCTAATTCTCTAAGTGTGTAACTAGTCTTAACCTAATTTTTCTATCAAGTAATTTGCATGGACACTCGTCGGTGATACTGGTCTGCAGCTAAGTGGCACTTCTAAATCTCCTCTCTTGAAAATTGGTCCCACATTTACCTTTCCCCATCAAATGGAGTCCTGACTCCTAACCTGACTCCTGCTTTGGAGTCAGGATATGTACAACCTTCATCCTACAAGGATAATTTCATGCGAATGTCTGTCAGGGGGGAATATATATATTTGTTCATTGAGATCAGGAGACTATAGAGGAGAATGGATAATATGTAAGGGAGGGAGTGTACTTACTTAGGGCAGGTAGGAAGTTTTTGTCCGTTTGTCGGGGTATACTACAAGGTGATATTGGTTGGTTGGTGCTGCAGGAGAGAGGGAGAGAGGCAGGCTGGTGCTGCAGGTGGAACAGAGAGGCAGGCAGGCTGGTGCTGCAGGTGGAACAGAGAGGCAGTCTGGTGCTGTAGGTGGAACAGAGAGGCAGGCTGGTGCTGCAGGTGGAACAGAGAGGCAGGCAGGCTGGTGCTGCAGGTGGAACAGAGAGGCAGTCTGGTGCTGTAGGTGGAACAGAGAGGCAGGCTGGTGCTGTAGGTGGAACAGAGAGGCAGTCTGGTGCTGTAGGTGGAACAGAGAGGCAGGCTGGTGCTGCAGGTGGAACAGAGAGGCAGGCAGGCTGGTGCTGCAGGTGGAACAGAGAGGCAGTCTGGTGCTGTAGGTGGAACAGAGAGGCAGGCTGGTGCTGTAGGTGGAACAGAGAGGCAGGCTGGTGCTGTAGGTGGAACAGAGAGGCAGGCTGGTGCTGCAGGTGGAACAGAGAGGCAGGCAGGCTGGTGCTGCAGGTGGAACAGAGAGGCAGTCTGGTGCTGTAGGTGGAGAGAGGCAGGCTGGTGCTGTAGGTGGAGAGAGGCAGTCTGGTGCTGTAGGTGGAGAGAGGCAGGCTGGTGCTGTAGTTGGAGAGAGGCAGGCTGGTGCTGTAGGTGGAGAGAGGCAGGCTGGTGCTGTAGGTGGAGAGAGGCAGTCTGGTGCTGTAGGTGGAGAGAGGCAGGCTGGTGCTGTAGGTGGAGAGAGGCAGGCTGGTGCTGTAGGTGGAGAGAGGCAGTCTGGTGCTGTAGGTGGAGAGAGGCAGGCTGGTGCTGTAGGTGGAGAGAGGCAGGCTGGTGCTGTAGGTGGAGAGAGGCAGGCTGGTGCTGTAGGTGGAGAGAGGCAGGCTGGTGCTGTAGGTGGAGAGAGGCAGGCTGGTGCTGTAGGTGGAGAGAGGCAGGCTGGTGCTGTAGGTGGAACAGAGAGGCAGGCAGGCTGGTGCTGCAGGTGGAACAGAGAGGCAGGCTGGTGCTGTAGGTGGAGAGAGGCAGGCTGGTGCTGTAGGTGGAGAGAGGCAGGCTGGTGCTGTAGGTGGAGAGAGGCAGGCTGGTGCTGTAGGTGGAACAGAGAGGCAGGCAGGCTGGTGCTGCAGGTGGAACAGAGAGGCAGGCAGGCTGGTGCTGCAGGTGGAACAGAGAGGCAGGCAGGCTGGTGCTGCAGGTGGAACAGAGAGGCAGGTTGGTGCTGTAAGTGGAGAGAGGCAGGCAGGCAGGCTGGTGTTCCAGGAGGAGGAGAGAGGCAGGCAGGCAGGCTGGTACTGTAGGTGGAGAGAGGCAGGCAGGGAGGCAGGCTGTTGTAGGTTGAGGATAGAGGCAGGTTAGGCAGGTAACCCAGCCTGGTCGCGGGACCAGACTTACCCTACCTTCGAATCTTTACTTTTACTCCAAGATTGGCAATGCAGAAATAATAATAATATTAATAATAATAATACTAAGCTCGCCTTTCACCTTAACCAAAGTAATAATATCCCATTTGGACAAGAAACATCTCGGCCAAAGACCTGATTTTTTGTCACCCACTCAGACAAATAGAATTCCAACTGTTAACTAACATATAAATACTGATCTCCTGCGCTCTATATGGACCGGACTAGACTGGACGTGAGTCCAGGTCTAGTCCACACAATGGACCGGACGTGAGGGATGGGACACATAAACTAAATAAACCATTAAAGGCATAAACCATTATGGCTTTATATAGCATAAACCATTATGACTAAATAAACCATTAAACCATTAAACCTTGTTATTAAGTTGGTGATAACTGACAAATAATCATTGACCAAAACCAAACGTAATAATCAACTATGCAGCCAGCTGCATAGTTACAGTGGCAATTGGTGCTGAAGCGGTGAAAGTTATTCTCAATATGGCTACATAAACTTTTTGTTGCACTTGCCTCTGTAAACCTCAGCGTTTCCGCAAGCTCAGCACGATTTGCTGATGGAATTAGAGCAACCAGTAATTTGTTCTTCACATAATCTGTATTTTATCATGCTCTATCTCTCTCAATTTCTCGTATTTACTCCTTTTGTTTCGTCTCACTCGATTTCTTATCTGCCATCCTATCTTCCCCCTGACACGAAGTATCTGAAAGTTGAACGGACGAAAAAAAAGCTTTAGAGGACGAATAACAGGTCTTTGGTCCTGATCTGCCACGCAGCTGACGGCCGCCATGGGTACCTGGCCTGGCCCATGGTACCTTGTGGGTCATGGTACCTTGTGGGTCATGGTGCCTTGTGGGTCATGGTGCCTTGTGGGTCATGGTGCCTTGTGGGTCATGGTACCTTGTGGGTCATGGTACCTTGTGGGTCATGGTACCTTGTGGGTCATGGTGCCTTGTGGGTCATGGTACCTTGTGGGTCATGGGCCTTGTGGGTCATGGTGCCTGTGGGTCATGTACCTTGTGGGTCATGGTACCTTGTGGGTCATGGTACCTTGTGGGTCATGGTACCTTGTGGGTCATGGTACCTTGGGGTCATGGTGTCCTTGTGGGTCATGGTACTTGTGGGTCATGGTACCTTGTGGGTCATGGTGGTGCCTTGTGGGTCATGGTACCTTGTGGGTCATGGTACCTTGTGGGTCATGGTACCTTGTGGGTCATGGTACCTTGTGGGTCATGGTACCTTGTGGGTCATGGTACCTTGTGGGTCATGGTACCTTGTGGGTCATGGTGCCTTGTGGGTCATGGTACCTTGTGGGTCATGGTACCTTGTGGGTCATGGTGCCTTGTGGGTCATGGTACCTTGTGGGTCATGGTACCTTGTGGGTCATGGTACCTTGTGGGTCATGGTACCTTGTGGGTCATGGTGCCTTGTGGGTCATGGTACCTTGTGGGTCATGGTACCTTGTGGGTCATGGTACCTTGTGGTCATGGTACCTTGTGGGTCATGGTGCCTTGTGGGTCATGGTACCTTGTGGGTCATGGTACCTTGTGGGTCATGGTACTTGTGTCATGGTACCTTGTGGGTCATGGTACCTTGTGGGTCATGGTACCTTGTGGGTCATGGTACCTTGTGGTCATGGTACCTTGTGGGTCATGGTCCTTGTAGGTCATGGTACTTGGGTCCATGGTACCTTGTGGGTCATGGTACTTGTGGGTCATGGTACCTTGTGGGTCATGGTACCTTGTGGGTCATGGTACCTTGTGGGTCATGGTACCTTGTAGGTCATGGTACCTTGTGGCCCATGGTACCTTGTGGGTCATGGTACCTTGTAGGTCATGGTTCCTTGTGGGTCATGGTACATTGTGGGTCATGGTACCTTGTGGGTCATGGTACCTTGTGGGTCATGGTACCTTGTGGGTCATGGTACCTTGTGGGTCATGGTACCTTGTGGTCATGGTACCTTGCAGGTCATGGTACCTTGTGGGTCATGGTACCTTGTGGGTCATGGTACCTTGTAGGTCATGGTACCTTGTAGGTCATGGTACCTTGTGGGTCATGGTACCTTGTGGGTCATGGTACCTTGTGGGTCATGGTACCTTGTGGCCCATGGTACCTTGTAGGTCATGGTACCTTGCAGGTCATGGTACCTTGTAGGTCATGGTACCTTGTGGGTCATGGTACCTTGTGGATCATGGTACCTTGTGGGTCATGGTACCTTGTAGGTCATGGTACCTTGTGGGTCATGGTACCTTGTAGGTCATGGTACCTTGTAGGTCATGGTACCTTGTAGGTCATGGTACCTTGTGGGTCATGGTACCTTGTAGGTCATGGTACCTTGTAGGTCATGGTACCTTGTGATGGTATCAGGCAGTAGTATGGTACCCAGGACACTGTTGAGGGTGAGTGTGGTGGTGGGGGGTGAAGGGGTGGTGGTGAGGGGTGAGGATGAGAGGTGAGGGGTGAGGGGTGAGGGTCATCTCCAACCCTTCCCCTTCACGCCTTCACACTTCGTAAATAAATCTATGATCATTCCGGAAACATTTGATCTTCTGCATCAAAGTCAACAAAGTTCTGTTGCAGTTCCAGGAAGATTCCCGCCCTGAGGCGGCCCTGAGGCGGCCCTGAGGCGGCCCTGAGGCGGCCCTGAGGCGGCCCTGAGGCGGCCCTGAGGCGGCCCTGAGGCGGCCCTGAGGACCTCCCGGGTGCTGCTCACCAGAGCCCTGTGTCTGCTTGGTCAGGTACACGACATGAAGCTGGAAATACAACTGTGCCATATGTCTTATTAAGAAGATTGTTGGTTAATTATGTGGTACGTGTAAGGCACTCACGAGGAGGGTCAGGAGGCAGCGGGGAGGGTCAGGAGGCAGCGAGGAGAATCAGGAGGCAGCGGGGAGGGTCAGGAGGCAGCGAGGAGGGTCAGGAGGCAGCGAGGAGAATCAGGAGGCAGCCAGGAGGGTCAGGAGGCAGCGAGGAGGGTCAGGAGGCAGCGGGGAGGGTCAGGAGGCAGCGAGGAGAATCAGGAGGCAGCGGGGAGGGTCAGGAGGCAGCGAGGAGGGTCAGGAGGCAGCGAGGAGAATCAGGAGGCAGCCAGGAGGGTCAGGAGGCAGCGAGGAGGGTCAGGAGGCAGCGGGGAGGGTCAGGAGGCAGCGAGGAGAATCAGGAGGCAGCCAGGAGGGTCAGGAGGCAGCGGGGAGGGTCAGGAGGCAGCGAGGAGAATCAGGAGGCAGCCAGGAGGGTCAGGAGGCAGCGAGGAGGGTCAGGAGGCAGCGAGGAGAATCAGGAGGCAGCGAGGAGAGTCAGGAGGCAGCGGGGAGGGTCAAGAGGCAGCGAGGAGAATCAGGAGGCAGCGAGGAGAGTCAGGAGGCAGCGAGGAGAGTCAGGAGGCAGCAAGGAATGGTTAGTGTCGAGGAGAGATGACTGGTGAAGCATCTTTCCTCCCAAGTCTGCATCTTGGTGATTGTATCAGTGGCTCTCACCACTCCCAGCTGCCCCAGCGGTCGCCCAGTGATGCCCTGCACCCCTGGTGCTCTCCCACGTGTATACTGCTCCACTACCGCTCACTACCGGCCTCAGTAGCACGTGCCTCCCCCTCCCAGGCCTCCACGTGTCCCCCTCCCAGGCACCACGTGTTCCCCTCCCAGGCCTCCACGTGTTCCCCTCCCAGGCACCACGTGTTCCCCTCCCAGGCCTCCACGTGTCCCCCTCCCAGGCACCACGTGTTCCCCTCCCAGGCCTCCACGTGTTCCCCTCCCAGGCACCACGTGCAACAGCCTGGATACCCCCAGAAATCACAGTGATTGTTGTCACATGACAACATTTATTCTCTGAGAATTGTAATTCATTATATGCATGAATTAAATAAGATGAACAATGTGAACGGTGCGAAAGGTAAATAGTAAATACGAGGCCAGGCAGGATGACCAGGCTGTGTAGCAACACTCCCGGGCTGCTGTTATCACCTGTGTTGCGCTGAACAGTGTTTACCTGCCGCTCTAAACAGGTAAGTGTCAAGCCATTCACCTTATTCGTGTTGTTTACCTGTGTGCCTGTAGAGTCACTGGCATGTCACCTGCCCTCAGACCAGCTCACGTGGACGGACTGGCTCTTTAAGTCATCTTTGCTAACAACTGTATCCTACCTGTGTTTACATTTTTAACATGTATATAATGTGATAATTACACGTATGTAATGCGATCAAGGGCACAAGAGGACAATCCGGATGTAATAGCACTCACTGAGACAAAACTGTCAGACTACACTTGTGGTAAGGAAAGAGAGGGAAGGAAGCGAAGAGGAAGGAGTGGGCCGACTGAAAAGAAATGACTGGAGTTTCGAAGAGATGGTTATTCCTGGAATTCGATCCACCATATAGTTAAACCACCAGGTACCCATTCACTGCTGGGTGAACAGAGGCTACAGTTAAGGATTGGCGCCCATTAAATCTTCCCCAGACGGGATACGAACCCAATCCAAAGCACTTGGGAAGCCTTGATCGAGTTTTTTACCACTATGCCACGGGGAGGACTGCTCAAATGACCCATGATTTAATAAGGGATGTAAACTGGCAAAGCAACTAAGAACAAGGACATGGAGAAACTACAGAAATAACAGGACACCAGAGAGCAGAGCAAGATAGCAGAGGGTCAGGAATGAGTACCTCAGGGTGAGAAGAGAGGCAGAAAGACAGTAAGAAAATGACATAGCAAATAAAGCAAGGACCCGACCCAAATTGCTGGATTGCCACATTAGAAGGAAAAAACAGTGAATGAACAGGCAACGAAACTGAGGATAGGGACAGGAAGAATTACGACAAATATGGGGTGCACAATAAACTAGCCGCCTCCGGCGACAACAATAAAAAAATGACAAGCTGTGTGAGAAACTCATTAAGAGGTTCCTGGAGGTCTTCACAATAGAGCAAGGCGAAGTTCCTGAACCTAAGAAAAGAAACATCTAACCAGGCACCACTGCAGAAGTCTGTGATTCCCAGTGGGGAGGTAAGGAAGCATTTGCTTGAATTGGATTTTGCAAAGGTTGTAGGCCTGGACGGTATCTGACCATGGATACTAAAAGAGGGAGCAGAAGCAATGTGCCTACCACTCTCAATGGTGTATAATAAGTCACTGATACCACACACACTTTCTTAACCTACGTTAGACCAGTTCTTGAGTATACAGCACTGGCATATGCATTCCACACTTGAATAAACATAAATTGAAACAATGAAAGTGCAGAAGTTGTGGGTACTCACTCACAGAGAACAATTGAGCGACCTCAAACGCACCACGCCGAAGTAAAGGCGAATCTGATGGAATATGATAAGAGCATAGAAGATATTAATGAAAATTTACAAGGGAAGACAGTGAGGCAATGTTTACAATATGAGACAGAAGGACCAGGCGAGACGGGTGGACCCTGGAGACAGATGAGCTGATGAGATATCAAGAACTCCCAAGTAAAGGAAAAACGGGCCACTAGAGGCGTTCGTCGAGGCAAATTCAGTGAGCAACGTCAGAACGAAATACCACGATAGTAGGAAAGAAAGCCAGTTAATTAACCGGCCAGGAAATGCTTACTGTTATGACCACTAAAGACAGTACGACTACAACTAAAGGGGTGGTTATCTTGAGATAATTTCGGGGCTTTTAGTGTCCCCGCGGCCCGGTCCTCGACCAGGCCTCCACCCCCAGGAAGCAGCCCGTGATAGCTGACTAACACCCAGGTACCTATTTTACTCCTAGGTAACAGGGACATAGGGTGAAAGAAACTCTGCCCATTGTTTCTCGCCGGCGCCTGGGATCGAACCCAGGACCACAGGATCACAAGTCCAGCGTGCTGTCTGCTCGGCCGACCGGCTCCTCCGACCGGGTGAGTGCAACTTTAATCAGCAACACTCTTATTGCAATGCAACTATCCCCTCTCAAGGCTCCCAACTCCAAGAACTATACACAGAGCTTGAGCCCATCTATGCCAAGCTCAACACCTGAGTTACAGAGACTATGTAACACCGGTACGTCCTTCACGGTACTCCGGGGAAGGTCATACCTGTGTACCAGTTAACGCTCCGGTACATAATTGCTTACATGAATTCCTTTGTGTATACGCACAGACAGATACATGCACAGCTGTACCGCCGCCCCCGTATTCACAGATATAGATATATAAGAGCACGCACACACACGCATACAAACATATCACACGCACAAACAAACACGCACGCACAAACACACTCGCACACACAGTAGCGGCAACAGCAAGGTATAAGCCGAGTTGACAGCTGGTGTAAGGGAGGGGGGGGGGGAGGTGTACACAGCGAGGCGCCAACCAGATGATATTGACACCCTTTTACCCATCCNGAGAGAGGGAAGTTACAGAGAGAGAAGAGACAGAGACTGAGAGAGAACAAATAGAACAATATACTCACCACCTTGAAGCAACTGATATCAGTCTTCCCAAGACAAAAAACAGCATTTTTTTTACCCCATGACTCAGTAGCCACGGTGTTCCCAACACCTGTAAAACACAGGTGGATCTCTTGACAACAAATGAAAAAACACAGGTGGATCCCGTGACAACATTTCTCGACACTTCATGATAATAACATATCACTCAGGACAATTCTTCCCTCCCCTCCCAAAAAAAGTAATTCCATTTTGCCAGGTATACAAGCAAGCCGCATATTATCCGAGATCAGGTCAGAGTCTCGTGGGATTATACTCTCTCAGGGTATACTATATATTTTGAGTGGAGTTTACCTGTTTACGTGTCACAGCCTCATGGGGGTAAAAACGGGCAGAAAAACAAGTCAGCGCCTCGAGCTATTTATGGAAGTTGCAATTATGAGGGGGGGGCGGGGGGGGGGGTGGGGGGCGGGGGGGGGGGCGGGGACCCGCTATTGTGTACTTGGCACCAAGAAGAATTAAGAGCCTCAACTCATCCTTTATACTGTTGTCGTTGCTTCTCCTGTTGTCGTTGTTTCTGTTGTTGCTTGTGTGGACTCTTCTGTTGTTGCTTGTGTGGACTCTTCTGTTGTTGCTTATGTGGACTCTTCTGTTGTTGCTTGTGTGGACTCTTCTGTTGTTGCTTATGTGGACTCTTCTGTTGTTGCTTGTGTGGACTCTTCTGTTGTTGCTTGTGTGGACTCTTCTGTTGTTGCTTGTGTGGCCTCTTCTGTTGTTGCTTATGTGGACTCTTCTGTTGTTGCTTGTGTGGACTCTTCTGTTGTTGCTTGTGTGGACTCTTCTGTTGTTGCTTGTGTGGACTCTTCTGTTGTTGCTTGTGTGGACTCTTCTGTTGTAGCTTATGTGGACTCTTCCGTTGTTGCTTATGTGGACTCTTCTGTTGTTGCTTGTGTGGCCTCTTCTGTTGTTGCTTATGTGGACTCTTCTGTTGTTGCTTGTGTGGACTCTTCTGTTGTAGCTTGTGTGGACTCTTCTGTTGTTGCTTGTGTGGACTCTTCTGTTGCTGCTTATGTGGACTCTTCTGTTGTTGCTTGTGTGGACTCTTCTGTTGTTGCTTGTGTGGACTCTTCTGTTGTTGCTGTGTGGCCTCTTCTGTTGTTGCTTATGTGGACTCTTCTGTTGTTGCTTGTGTGGACTCTTCTGTTGTTGCTTGTGTGGACTCTTCTGTTGTTGCTTATGTGGACTCTTCTGTTGTTGCTTGTGTGGACTCTTCTGTTGCTGCTTATCTGGACTCTTCTGTTGTTGCTTGTGTGGACTCTTCTGTTGTAGCTTGTGTGGACTCTTCTGTTGCTGCTTGTGTGGACTCTTCTGTTGTTGCTTGTGTGGACTCTTCTGTTGCTGCTTATGTGGACTCTTCTGTTGTTGCTTGTGTGGACTCTTCTGTTGTTGCTTGTGTGGACTCTTCTGTTGTTGCTTATGTGGACTCTTCTGTTGTTGCTTGTGTGGACTCTTCTGTTGCTGCTTATGTGGACTCTTCTGTTGTTGCTTGTGTGGACTCTTCTGTTGTTGCTTGTGTGGACTCTTCTGTTGTTGCTTGTGTAGACTCTTCTGTTGTTGCTTATGTGGACTCTTCTGTTGTTGCTTATGTGGACTCTTCTGTTGTTGCTTGTGTGGACTCTTCTGTTGTTGCTTATGTGGACTCTTCTGTTGTTGCTTATGTGGACTCTTCTGTTGTTGTTTGTGTGAACTCTTCTGTTGTTGCCTGTGTGGACTCTTCTGTTGTAGCTTATGTGGACTCTTCTGTTGTTGTTTGTGTGGACTCTTCTGTTGTTGCTTGTGTGGACTCTTCTGTTGTTGCTTGTGTGGATTCTTCTGTTGTTGCTTGTGTGGACTCTTCTGTTGTTGCTTGTGTGGACTCTTCTGTTGTTGCTTATGTGGACTCTTCTGTTGTTGCTTATGTGGGCTCTTCTGTTGTTGTTTGTGTGGATTCTTCTGTTGTTGCTTGTGTGTACTCTTCTGTTGTTGCTTGTGTGGACTCTTCTGTTGTTGCTTGTGTGGACTCTTCTGTTGTTGCTTGTGTGGACTCTTCTGTTGTAGCTTATGTGGACTCTTCCGTTGTTGCTTATGTGGACTCTTCTGTTGTAGCTTATGTGGACTCTTCTGTTGTTGCTTGTGTGGACTCTTCTGTTGTTGCTTGTGTGGACTCTTCTGTTGTTGCTTGTGTGGACTCTTCTGTTGTAGCTTATGTGGACTCTTCCGTTGTTGCTTATGTGGACTCTTCTGTTGTAGCTTATGTGGACTCTTCTGTTGTTGCTTGTGTGGACTCTTCTGTTGTTGCTTGTGTGGACTCTTTTGTGGACTCCAGACAAGAGGTCGACAGGACTGTACGTGTGCTTGATCTCTCTCTCTCTCTCTCTCTCTCTCTCTCTCTCTCATCTGGAATACTGCGTCCCATCACTCCAACATTTTCACAATTATTCTTACGAATTCTAGAGCAAGGGGCATGGGGGGGCTTCAGGTAATTATCAGTTGTTGTTGTTTTTGAAACGTAAGATCTTAATTTTGATCAGAGAGGAAATGATTGGTTATTTCCTTCTTTTGAATGACCTTAAATATGCCACACTCATGTTGACCAATCCTCGCCCAGGATTGGGGGGGGGGGGGGGAGGTAGCTTTTATTCCTCGTGTTAATAATCTTATCACGACCATATATATATATATATATAATATATATATATATATATATATATATATATATATATATATATATATATACATATATATATATATATATATACATATATATATATATATATATATATATATATATATATATATAACTGAAAACTCACACCCCAGAAGTGACTCGAACCCATACTCCCAGGAGCAACGCAACTGGTATGTACAGGGATGCCTTAAACCACTTGACCATCACGACCGGACAAAAGGAAGTGATAGCCTGAGCTATATGAACCACTTCCCGCCGGCACCTGGATGGTTATCTTGGGCATAGCATTTTATCAAATCACCTCTTTTTTGGGGGCAATACGTGAGGAACACAAATGCAAACAAGCCTGAATGGTCCCCAGGACTAGATACAACTGAAAACTCACACCCCAGAAGTGACTCGAACCCATACTCCCAGGAGCAACGCAACTGGTATGTACAGGGATGCCTTAAACCACTTGACCATCACGACCGGACAAAAGGAAGTGATAGCCTGAGCTATATGAACCACTTCCCCGCCGGCACCTGGATGGTTATCTTGGGCATAGCATTTTATCAAATCACCTCTTTTTTTGGGGCAATACGTGAGGAACACAAATGCAAACAAGCCTGAATGGTCCCCAGGACTAGATACAACTGAAAACTCACACCCCAGAAGTGACTCGAACCCGTACTCCCAGGAGCAACGCAACTGGTATGTACAGGGATGCCTTAAACCACTTGACCATCACGACCGGACAAAAGGAAGTGATAGCCTGAGCTATATGAACCACTTCCCCGCCGGCACCTGGATGGTTATCTTGGGCATAGCATGATTTGATGAAATAAACTTGCCAGTTCCCCACTTATTAAAATTACCCAAGCTAACTAATGGAAACAATATTTATCTAACGGGTATTATTAAGATAATTAGATTCAGACATGGGCTTCCTATACCAGTAATTAGCGATCGTCTCTGTTAAGCTAGTGAGTAATTTCAGAATGTTTAAAGTTGAGTGTGGTAGGAGAGGTGAAGTGACCATTCTATTCCTGCGGTGAAATGATGGGAGGCTATGACAACTAACGCTGACCACGATTTCAAGTTTGGTGTAGTTCATGTTTGGTGTATTTCAAGTTTATTGTATTTCAAGTTTAGTGCAATTCAAGTTGAGTGCAATTCAAGTTTAGCGCATTTTTAAGTTTAGTGCATTTGAAGTTTTGTGTATTTCAAGCGGTTCTGATCATTATGCTTATAGCAAGTTTTGCAATCTGGCTGAGAACAGCATTAAGAAGAGCAAGGCTTCGTGGCTAGGGTTGACCTGTAGTTCTTGGTGATAGATAATTGCAACTTTCATTACATTCACAGAGCTTAATGCTTAATGTTTCACCTATTTGACAGGTGAGAGCGTGATGTATTCCCCACAGGGAAGGCTTCACGAGTTCACGAACATCTTCCCAAGGAAAGCAAGTGTCTCCCTATTTTCTGAGAACACTAATTGGCTGAAGACGTCACTTTACAGGAAACTCGACAATATGGGCCTGGCCCCTATTCGATCTTCATCCTATTAACTTTATCCATCACCGTACCGTAAACTTTATGGTTCCCATATTGTTAATAATTTGTTGACTAAATACTGAAATTTGCATGTTCCAGATGGCTTATATATTTTAGTGATTGACAAAGATATTTGGCACTGAATATCGGAATATCACTGTGAATTGCCATTCCCAAGCTGTGAATTTCACAAGAGGGAAGCAGTGAATTGCCATTCACTGCTTCCCTCTTGAGTACAACAAATACAACTCGTTCTTTAGACAGGAGAATATACTTAAATTATACACCCACAACCTCTTCCAGGGTGTTATGTGGTGTATGAACAACCTATGCAGGCGAGGAGTCACAATAACGTGGCTGAAGTAAGTTGACCAAACCACACACTAGAAGGTGAAGGGACGACGACGTTTCGGTCCGTCCTGGACCATTCTCAAGACAATCGACTTGAGAATGGTCCAGGACGGACCGAAACGTCGTCGTCCCTTCACCTTCTAGTGTGTGGTCTGGTCATCAATGAACAACCTAGTTCCATAGTTATTGTCTTGAACAGTGTTGATCGTTACGAACTCGTCCAGAAGCAATCTGACTCAAGACTCTATCCTCACTCTTGCTAGTCATCGGGATCTTTGCCCGAAACGCTATGCGTAGTAGTGGCTTTATGTACTGTATGTGCTATCTCTATCTTTAAATCTAACATTATATATGTAACTCAATGTATGTACCTTTACCTGAATAAAAATCTAAATCTAAATCTAAATCTAATAGTCTTCTTTGGTAAGGCTGATATGAATATTGTTTGCAAAATCATTCGTTTCATTGAAGTAGTAATTTTTTAACTTTTTATTCATATAAGATAATGGTAAAAATTGCCAATTGATGGACATAGTCTTGGAGAAAGGGGATCGGGAGTCTATACAATGTTCAACAAATAGTTTTAATTGGCTAAAGATGAAGGTAATGTGGACAATATTTAGTAGTTATCATGAGGTTATCTTCAGATGATTTCGGGGCTTAGTGTCCCCGCGGCCCAGTCCTCGACCAGGCCTCTTTTTTTATACACATCCACCAGGAAGCAGCCCGTAGCAGCTGTCTAACTCCTAGGTACCTATTTACTGTTAGGTGAACAGTGAGTTTAATCAAAGAAATGCTTAAAGGATGAATAGATCTTACAGCAAGGCGTTCAGTGTCCGGGACTCAGTAAGGGTGAGAACGCACTGTGTGTATTATGAGACCAAAGTTAAAGAAGAGAGTTCAGTTTTGCAAAGATCCTGATACCAGGAAGCCTGAAAGTATCAGTGGAAGAGAGAAGGAAAAGTGTTTTTGCAACACGAGGTCAATAACCCCAAATAGGCATCGAGGTTACATGTTACATTATCGAAACTATTTTCCCATTGAAGCGAAAATGTTTGAGATTATTGCACAGCCTTGCAATGCGACGTATAACAATCTGCTAAACATTCAGCTAAAATGTTTGTCCTTCATGTACTGTAGAAAATTTATTCGTGTTTATAACTAGTAAACAGGCAGAAAATTGTACAGGCAATATATTCTTAAACCATTCATCAAGTTAAAAAAAATATTCCACTTTATATATGATAATCACATGTACATCGCTAAGGGGTACACAGATCAAAATCGAAATTGTCAAATTCTGCTAAAAGACAATATACCCTCAATAATTCTCCAGATGTGCGAAACCTGTCAATCTTTCCTATGGTGGCTTTTTTTACTTTCATTAAACAGCCTGCGAGCTCCGAAGCGTTACGATGTTGTTTATAACAACAATAGCCTTCGATAGTGATGTTCCGTAGCTCATAAAGTCTTTAAAAACCAATTTCAAGATGTAGAAATTCGTAATAGGTTTTATAAATGCAAGATTCATCGTGTTCCCTATTTAGATCTCGCTCATAACTTCTTGGGTACTCATTGCTCGGTTGTTTGTTGTTAGTCCCATTGGAATGGGACTAACAACAAACCATCCGTAGGAATGGATGGCGGCTCCCAGACCCTCGCCATCCATCCGTAGGAATGGATGGCGAGGGTCTGGGAGCCTGACGTCCTAAATAGAGCAGCAGCATCTCGGGGCTCTACATGGGAAGCACATCTTAGAGCCAACGCCAAACAAAAACTCCTTCTGACCTCTTAGCATGCATTCCTCGCCTCGTGCCGGAGCATAATATTTACTGTACACAAAGTATCCTCATACATCCTGTATGTCTTAGATGCAGGTCACACACACACACACACACACACCACACACACACACACACACACAGTTGAGAGGCGGGACCAAAGAGCCAAAGCTCAACCCCCGCAAGCACAATTAGGTGAGTACAATTAGGTGAATTAGGTGAGTACACACACACACACACACACACACACCACACACACACACACACACACACAACACACACACACACACCACACACAGTACCCCATAAAAGGTTGATGCATAAGCTGGAAAACAGGCAGGAGTAACAGGTAGGGCGCTCCAGTGGATAAGGGAGTACCTAAGCAATAGGAAGCAGAGAGTTACAGTGAGGGGTGAGACCTCAGACTGGCGTGAAGTCACCAGTGGAGTCCCACAGGGCTCTGTACTTGGACCTATCCTGTTTCTGATATACGTAAATGATCTCCCAGAGGGTATAGACTCATTCCTCTCAATGTTTGCTGACGACGCCAAAATTATGAGAAGGATTAAGACAGAGGAGGACAGCTTGAGACTTCAAGAAGACCTGGACAAGCTGCAGGAATGGTCGAACAAATGGCTGTTAGAGTTTAACCCAAGCAAATGTAATGTAATGAAGATAGGGGTAGGAAGCAGGAGACCAGATACAAGGTATCATTTGGGAGATGAAATACTTCAAGAGTCAGAGAGAGAGAAAGACCTGGGGGTTGATATCACGCCAGACCTGTCCCCTGAAGCTCATATCAAGAGGATAACATCAGCAGCATATGCCAGGTTGGCTAACATAAGAACGGCCTTTAGAAACTTGTGTAAGGAATCTTTCAGAACATTATATACCACATATGTCAGACCAATCCTGGAGTATGCGGCTCCAGCATGGAGTCCCTATCTAGTCAAGCATAAGACTAAACTGGAAAAGGTTCAAAGGTTTGCCACCAGACTAGTACCCGAGCTGAGAGGTATGAGCTACGAGGAGAGACTGCAGGAATTAAACCTCACTTCGTTGGAAGACAGAAGAGTTAGGGGGGACATGATCACCACATTCAAGATTCTCAGGGAATCGACAGGGTTGATAAAAGCAGNAAAATAACAAATATTCATGTAAATAGTCAATAGGATTCACTTTTACTTGATAAAGTTAGTTATTATTGTTACTAATTCATTAAATTAACTTCTTAAGAGTTGCTAGTTATTAATAACACAATTCCTATAACCGGACTTTTTATAACATTTCAAAGAAAATAATTAGTTAACTAAACAGACATCTTTAACATTTTTCAAAGATTTTATGATAAAAAATGGTAAAATAAAAATGTAATAACAATAAATTGTAATCTGCAGCTCAAACTTGCGATGGACATGAGATATATTTAGAATAGCGCCAACATGGGCAGACGCTCCCATGATGGCTGGCCACCTCTGACCTACAGGCTCGGATATTAATGTATGAAACTCACAAATCTGATCTATAATGGAACACTCAGTCTTAAAGTTTTACAGAAAATGTAATATATGGCTGTGTATCTGGTGAGAGAGAGTTAATGTACACGACCAATACTGTACATGCAGACTCTTCAACGCCAAAAAAATTTAATAAAAATGTATATTGCTGGTATGTGTGTATACTATTAATATATAAATTGAATCCCATTTATCATTTAGCTTCTCTACAGGTAATGATATGCTACAGCCCGATAGATGTTATCTCTGCACGATAGATACATTTCGACACACTTATCCCCTGATATAACAAATAATGTGACATTAATTTGGCAACAGATGGCCACCAAAATAGTCACTTTAACAACTAAAAAAATCTTGTAAATGAATTGTCAGTATTACACAAAGTATTTAATAAATATATAGAAGCAGTGTTCGTGGAGAGAGAACTCTACAGAGAATATAAAGTTCTGGCTTGAAAATGTAAAAGTTAACTACAAGTAGTGTGTAAAAAAATGATTTTAATGATAATAATCATAATAATAATAAAATAATTACAAGGATGTTTATTTTTTCCACAGTATCATAAAAACATATGAATGAAGGTAATTGCAGAAGGCCTATTGGTCCATTCGAGGCAGCTCTTACCCAATATCCACCCAATCCACCCAATATCCACCCAATATCCACCCAATCCACCTACATCCACCCAATCATCATAGTCCAGAGTTCACGAGTCTAATGTCCCGCACCTAAAATTCTACTTTTGTCTGGCCAATATGGGCAGCGGAACTCCTGAATATTATTCTGTCCTAATGGTGACTTACTATTTTTGGTCTGCCTCTGAGCGGTGCTTGTCTTATATGGCTGCTTGCCTTCGTCTCCCTCCCTGTGTTGTCAAACCACTTGGACTGGTCGGTAGAGCGCCGGCATCACTTCTTGCAGGGTCGGCGCTCGAGACTCAGTGGTTGAAGTGGTTCGATACCTTCCTTGAGTCAGTGAGTGTATCCCTCTTTCTTTGTCATTAATTCCTTTCACGCGCTATATTGTCTTGCTAGTTATAACCTTAATATATATATATATATATAATATATATATATATATATATATATTATATATATATATATATTATATATATATATATATATATATATATATATATATATATATATATATATATATATATATATATGCGAACAAGCCTGAATGGTCCCAGGACTATATGCGAATGAAAACTCACACCCCAGAAGTGACTCGAACCCATACTCCCATACATACCAGCTGCGATGGTCAAGTGGTTTATGGCGTCCCTTGTACATACCAGTTGCGTTGCTCCTGGGAGTATGGGTTAGAGTCACTTCTGGGGTGTGAGTTTTCATTCGCATATAGTCCTGGGGACCATTCAGGCTTGTTCGCATTTGTGTTCCTCACGTGTTGCCCAAAAAAAATGAGGTGATTTGATAAAATGCTATGCCCAAGATAACCATCCAGGTGCCGGCGGGGAAGTGGTTCAAATAGCCCAGGCTATCACTTCCTTATGTCCGGTCGTGATGGTCAAGTGGTTTAAGGCGTCCCTGTACATACCAGTTGCGTTGCTCCTGGGAGTATGGGTTCGAGTCACTTCTGAGGTGTGAGTTTTCATTTTCATATATATATATATATATATATATATATATATATATATATATATATATATATATATATATATATATATATATATATATCCCCCTCTCTCTCTCCTACCTCATCTTCTCTCCTCTCTCATCTGATCTTTCGTCATTCGACCCTTGACCTCTTGAGTTTTGGCTAGACTTATAACGTAAATAAAATAGCTTCAGCTCGACAATCATCCATTTCGGTGCTTCTTATTCCTGCGGGGGGGGGGGGGAAGCTTTCCTTCAATACCGACAGGAGAGGTCACTTGGAGAATGCTGTTGTTATTTTAGATTCAGCTACTAGGAAAAAAAAAATCCAAGTAGCACGGGCTATGGAGAGCCCGTAGTGGACTTACCAGGCACAGGAGCGGAGCTGTAACTTGTTGGAGAATATTTGCGAGACGTATTTATCCTCATATTGCGGTGAAGCGCCGCCGTAAATTGGTCTGTGATACTTATATTGTGTTATAATGTTAATAGCGTCAGAACACTCTATTTCATTAATTAGAACTTGCCCGTGTTTTCCATCATGTTTTGCCTGGTTATACACAGCAACTGGTGGCTTGTGAGTTATAAAATGCAATGCCTATATTATATTTATATATTAAATCGTGAACCAAAACTACTTACCCATCATGAAGTCAGGTCAGAGGAGGAGGAATAATGTAACTCGTTATCTCATAAGCAAATGTCTGGTTATCATCAGTTATCTGTCTATGCATTTTGTTTTCCTCGTGTTCTCTGTCAACTCGTCTCTAGTTTCCATTCTAATCATCCATCTGCATCACCTTGACTTTTATTCATTATATTATGCGGGGGGGGGGGGGTGCTCAAAGTGAGTGAGTCCGGACGGTTGAGTCCATCCACACGCATTGTTTACTCGCTTGTGAGTCCATATGTGCTCATTTGAGCCCGTCAGCACACACACACACACACACACACACACACACGCACACATATGATAGAGCCCAGTAGGCTCAGGAACCTGTACATCAGTTGATTGAGTGTTGAGAGAGGCGGGACCAAAGAGCCAGAGCTCAACCCCCGCAAACACAAATAGGTGAGTACAAATAGGTGAGTACACACACACTCATGAGACATGAGATTACTATTCAAACTCGAGAGGCAGGCGGGGGTAGGGGGAAAGGTCCTAGCATGGATAAGGAACTACCCAACAGGAAGGAGCCAAAGAGTTACGGTAAGGGGCGAGAAGTCGGACTGGCGAACAGTAACGAGTGGAGTACCACAAGGATCGGTGCTGGGACCAATTCTATTTCTCATATATGTTAACGACATGTTTACAGGAGTAGAGTCCTACATGTCGATGTTTGCGGATGACGCAAAGTTGACGAGAAGAGTTGTAGCAGAGGAGGATTACAGGATCCTCCAAGAGGACCTGAACAGGTTGCAGAGATGGTCAAAGAAATGGCTACTGGAGTTCAACACGAACAAATGTAAAGTTATGGAAATGGGATTAGGTGATAGGAGACCAAAGGGACAGTACACAATGAAAGGGAACTGCCTATCTGTGACGACTCGAGAAAGAGACCTGGGTGTGGACGTAACACCTAATCTATCTCCTGAGGCACATAGTAGTAGGCATCCTTCAGTCTCAGAAGACTATGGAGTTGCGCCCTGACAAGGCGCAAAGCCTGGGTAGGTAGATATGGAGGAAAAGCTGTTACCCATGCAGCAGGTCCTCCCTCTCCACGTTGCTGAAATTATCCAATAGAAAAGCAAATGCCAATACACATGGTTCCAGCAACGTCGCAGGAGCTGCCAGAACGAGGTCGACGTCAACAACGAACTGCCTTAGGGGCTCCAACTCCCGATTTTTCCTCGAGGTTGACTCCTGAAGCCTTTCCCAAAAAAGGGGTATGGCCGCAAGGCAGCGGAGGTTTAAAATCAGGGTTTTCCTTCCCCTAGATGGGCTGCCTTCCCAGGCTATCGAGTCCCATCTACCCGGAGCAGCTGGTTTTAAGGCGCAGAGGCACGCCTGAGGCACATATTAATAGGATATCCACAGCAGGGTACTCTACACTGGCAAAATTTAGAACATCATTCAGAAACCTAAGTAAGGAGGCATTTAGGGCGCTTTACACTGCCTACGTGAGACCAGTCTTAGAGTATGCCGCCCCATCATGGAGTCCCCAGCTGAAGAAACACATAAGGAAACTGGAAAAGATTCAGAAGTTAGCAACGAGACTCGTCCCAGCGTTACGAATCGTGTCATACTCGCTCACAGCCAGTATGAAGAACTACCAAGAAATGTTTGATTTATGTTAAGAGGTATAACCTTACGTAATGAGGCTTGTATTAGGTTGCATCCGTATTTTAATGTATTAATTGTTATCCAACAACATGAATACTGCCTAATCACTGCATAGGATTTCCGTCGACAAAGTTTTACATGTCATGTGACCTTGTCTAACCAATGAGAGGAGAGCTATGACGTCATAACCACCTATGATTTGGGTTATGACATTCTGCACCTACATCCGCCACCAAGATAATGTTATTAAAACACGACTAAAACAGCTGTGAAAAAGAAACAGGGAAAAAGGAGGAAACCCCACCTCCATTTAAAACTGTGACCCAAATATCAGAGTAACAAGGTTATTGCGAATACCGATAATAACGGGCTCACCATAGCCCGTACTACATGGACATTTCGTTCTGAGTAGCTAAATCTATAACAACAATAACAACATGGGCTGTGGCACGTCACTTGTTTGGTTGATATCAGGGAGTGAGAGTACTCGACCCAGATGTCCTGCTACGGTACGGTCGACGAGAAATACACTCTGGAGAAATGCCCGACACACCACTGGAACGTTATGTAACACACGGCACAGTTGCACCAATACTGCTTCAACTAAGATTCAACAGAGCTGAAGTAGTTAAGCACATGGGGCATAATCTTACTGAAGCGACCATACGAGTCATAAATACTCATACTCCGCCCAAGTAAAACAGAAACAAGCAACACTTAGTGGGCCAGCCAGAGGCTTAGGGCCCGCCCAGTGGGCCAGCCAGAGGCTTAGGGCCCGCGCAGGAATATTCCTGCAAAAAAAAGTCGATGTCTCCATTGTTTCTGGAATCTGGTCGTTTCTGGAATCGACTGCAAGTCAGCAAGTCTGGTGGGACAACACAACAAGGTGATCCATTCCGTCCTCATAAACAAAGGCCAAAGTCCATTCCATGCACCCGCCAAACCCCCCGCTGTTTATGAATGAAAAACGGTTTACACACGACTCACAACTGATGACGTTAAGTGCTTCACTGACGACTGTTGTTTGAACCCCAACGCTATAAATGCTTCACCCACGTACTACAGATACAAATAATCGCCAACAGAACCTAAACACCTAACTTAGCCAATGCCTAAATATGCACAGTATGCTAATATATAACAATATTAATTTAAATTTTGTTGTAAAATCCTATTTGAATGAACAGCATGTTAAAAATTGATGAATGCGTCTGTCGGGCCGACCGCTGGATGGAATGGACTTGAGCCGAGGACTGGTTGGCAATGGACTTGGTCTGAGGACGGGTTGGATGATCTCACCACACATCAGAAAGTGGAGAAACAACGACGTTTCGGTCCGTCCTGAACCATTATCAACATGATATATTTGGGACGTCCACACCAGGTCCAGGGGCCGTGAGAGTACTAAACAGATGCTTCAGTATGGCAGGACAAGTCCTACCCTTCGTCCCTGTTAACTGAACTTGTCAACACACACGTGACCCCGTCAACAAGTACGTGTATCCGTCAACACACGTGACCCCGTCAACAAGTACGTGTATCCGTCAACACACGTGACCCCGTCAACAAGTACGTGTATCCGTCAACACACACGTGACCCCGTCAACAAGTACGTGTATCCGTCAACACACGTGACCCCGTCAACAAGTACGTGTATCCGTCAACACACGTGACCCCGTCAACACACGTGACCCCGGCAACACACACATGCTACCCCTTGATCACCTGGCACTTAACAGTGCACTACAAACGAGATGTTGCTTAAATTGCAGCACAATCTTGTTTCATCTCATGGCGTCACGGAGCTCCATGAGTGTCTAATTTATATAGCATTCCAGTAACTTGGCCCCCCAGAGACCCCAGAGACCCACAGAGACCCACAGAGCTCCACAGAACCCACAGAGCCCCACAGAGCTCCACAGAGCCCCACAGAGACCCACAGAGACCCACAGAGACCCACAGAGCCCCACAGAGACCCACAGAGCCCCACAGAGACCCCCAGAGACCCACAGAGCTCCACAGAGCCCCACAGAGACCCACAGAGACCCACAGAGATCCACAGAGCCCCACAGAGACCCACAGAGCCCCACAGAGACCCCCAGAGACCCACAGAGCTCCACAGAGCCCCACAGAGACCCACAGAGACCACAGAGCCCCACAGAGCTCCACAGAGACCCACAGAGACCCCCAGAGACCCACAGAGACCCACAGAGCTCCACAGAGCCCCACAGAGACCCACAGAGACCCACAGAGCCCCACAGAGCTCCACAGAGCCCCACAGAGACCCCCAGAGACCCACAGAGACCCACAGAGCTCCACAGAGCCCCACAGAGACCCACAGAGACCCACAGAGACCCACAGAGCCTCACAGAGCTCCACAGAGGCCCAGTATTAGCATCGTCACTAACCTTCACTGCGGCGCTTGGCATTACCAACAATAGCTGCATGCTCAAGACTAGTTCTGTAAAATTATGCACGAGCGGAAGAGGAAGTGTGTGGCGCCGGGGTGAGGAGAGAGCAGTGGAGGAGGATGGTGCAGGCCAAGGAGAGGGAGAAGGCCGTCAGGAGGAGTCAGTGACCGTCGGGCCGAGGGAGGAGGACCACACGCTCCATCCTGCTCGACCAGACACCACACACTCGGCCACACCACGCTTCACACACCCCCCCTCCTCCCCCCCCCCCACCATCCTAGGAGAAACACACACACACAAACAGGGCGCCTGTGGCTGAGTGGACAGCACTCATGCTCGTAATCCTGTGGGGACCGGGGTTTGATACCCGGCGATGGCGAAAAATAAATGGGCAGTTTCTTCATCGTGATGCCCCCTGTTACCTAGCAGTAAATAGGTACCTGGGAGTTAGTAAGCTGTTACGGGCTGCTTGCTGTGTGTGTGTGTGTGTGTGTGTGTGTGTGTGTGTGTGTGTGTGTGTGTGTGTGTGTGTGTGTGTGTGTGTGGAGAAACAAAACAAAACACTTGATCGTTGATTGACAGTTGAGAGGCGGGCCGAAAGAGCAGAGCTTAGCCCCCGCAAACACAACTAGGTGAATTCAACTAGGTGAATACATGGTCTCGCGAACATTCGGAGGTAGGAGCTAAGTTCGACCCTGCAAGCACGTCAAGTATACTGAATCTCACTACACTAGAGGAAAGAATGAATATTGCGGACATGATAACGACGTACACGATACTCAGGTGGATTGACAAAGAAGATAATATCATCTGAGCAAGGCTCACAGTTACCGTCGATATCGACGAGCTGTCTCAGCAATATTTACTATAGTTCTGCCTAGCTTTACAATGTTATATAAAGCGTTAAATATTTCAAGAGCATATATATTGCGTTCGTTGATGAGGTGTTGGAGGAGAGGAGGCGCGAGGCGACGGGGTATTATTAGCGTGTAAATGTAACGCTGGCAGAGTGTAGCAAGATCCCAGACACCGTTGTCCTGTGAGCGAGGAAGTCAATGACCAGTTGCCAGGGGCTGCTCCTAGGTACAGGTCCTCGCTCGCTCCCGCTGTGTCCCGCTACCACGCGGGCCACAGGCTCCGCTGGCAACCACCTGCCTTACGGTCACCTGCTGTTGCCTCTCCTGGTTTGGTTGCGTTACAATGTCCTTTAAGCTGTCCAGCAGTAGATTTGTGACTGGGGACTAAACATGTCTGGTTATTTTGATTAAGTACTACCTCAGTCCTACCTTAAGTACCACCTCACATTAAGAATACCTTATTAATGTGAGACCTTACCCTACCTTAAAGCTAATATTGATATTGAAGAAGACAACAAAATAATATATATATATTATATATATATATATATATATATATATATATATATATATATATATAT
>WNGS01165503.1:4945624-4959923 GCA_020271785.1 Procambarus virginalis | reverse complement strand
ATTGATTATTATGCCAGGAAAGATCATAATAGCAACGATATAGTATATCATTAATGATAGATCATATCAGCAATGATAGATTATAACAACGGTTCGTCCCATTGTAGCAATGATATATCGCTATGTGGCCGCGATAACGATATACCAGCCATTCCTTNCACAGTCACTGAAGTCCCCAACATCAGCCCAGGCAGTAGACGAACGCCTGGACAGTTGGGCTCCAGCTGGATATCGTCAGAGCCGGAAAGCAGATCCAGAAGCACAGGCACCACTAGCCGGACGAAACCGACGCCCGACGCAGAACGGAAGCAGGCCTCGACCCACAGGAGGAACCGGACCCCACACAGCAGGAGGCTCCGAGCCACCCAGCACCCAGCACAGCAGGGACCCGAGGAGCGGACACAGGGCCAGGTTCCGCATCTGAAGACGAGGAAGCAGACGGTGGTGACGCCTCACAGGGATTACCAGGAAGGTCCACGGGAGCGGCAGGGCCAGAGATATGGTCATGAGGAACATCCGACGGCACCGCAACATCCGGAGGAGGGTCTGCGACAACGGGGGGAACGTCGGGCGACGCTGGGGAGAGCCTCAGCAGCGAACGGGACGCTCACCTCCTCACTCCCAGAGTCCTAATCCAGAGGGAGCGGTGGGAAATCCTCTTCACGGAACAAGTTCCGGGGAGCGACCGGATCAGCAGTACACCCGGCAGCCTGATGTCCCAACAAGCCACACCGGAAGCAAGTACGGGGTTGTCGGGCATAAAACACCCGCACGTAGTACCCTAACAGCCGGACAGATGACGGAATGTCCGACCTCAGTCGCATCCCGAGGGTCCGAATGTTGGTCTTCACACCCGTATACGTGCCTGACGATAGCGAGTTCATCCGCACACTGACAACAGAGCCGTACCTCTGGAAGAAATGCCGGAGGAGAGTCTCAGGAAACTCCATGGGGGCGCCATGGACAATAACATATGTTACAGCCCCACTACGGTCCGAAATGGTCACAGACCCGGTGCCGTCCTGCAGCTGCAAAGTACGCCCCTCGTACCTCCGGAGAAAATCACAGTACACTGCCTCACCCACAAACTTGATGATGACACGTCGAGCAGTGACCAGCTCGACACCATATACGTCCTGGACCAGGACGCATAGCATGTCACTCAAGACCAAGTCCACCAGCGGGTAACCAGCATGGCCAGTAAACTCCAATCCTATGGAGTTTATCCTCACGACAGCTGGAATAAGGCTGCCCATCGCAAACATGCCACGTCCCCACCACCAGGAACAGCAGGGAGGGTAGAGACACCCACACCCCCTGCCGGCGAAAACGGCAACTACCCCAAAACAGCCAGAGCGGGCAAACGACACGTCTACACTACACCGCACGGAAGCTCTGGTGAGACTTCACCAGAATTGATAGTTTGTTTTCAGTAATGGACAAACTAGCGGAGAAAAATATAAAAAATTAATTGCACGTTAATTAACTAGTTAATGACAGGAAGCTTTTAGTTTATCACTGTACATTCAGATGGTTGTTGACGACTGAAGCTGAGGGAGTGATGAGGGATGGCAACAATGAAGAATATGGAGAGTAAATTGGGCAACATAAGATTGGTGTCTAATAACCATTAATTATTGGGATCACGGTGAGCTTCTGTAGTCTAACAACTCTTTATACTGACCAGAAACATTGGTATTGAAGCAGAAGGCAAGGATACGCAGACTGATGGCGATTAAGCCACCTAAGAGATGGCACGGGTATGAATAGCCCGTAAAGTTATAAGCACTATTGAGTCTCATTACATAACAGTAGTAATAAAAAAAGTCATGCTCTGCGGGCCAGATGCCAGACTCTTGGCTGTGTTGGTGATGCTCTTGTGGAGAGAGAGGAAGAGATGCGTCTCTTAGCGGTGTTCAAAATATAATTACTGTCTCCTGCTAGGTATTGGCCATTATATAAGGATGTGGCCAAGCTCAGTATGGAGAGCGTTGGTCCCTGATTGGCTGCTTAGGGGGGCCCATAATGTTCAAGAATCAGCCAATCAATAGCCTCTGTTGTTGTTTTAGATTTAGCTACTCAGAATGAAGTGTCCATGTAGCACGGGCTATGGTGAGCCCGTAAGGACTCACTCTAAGGACTAAGGAGCCCGATAGCCTCACTCTGCCACTTTGATATAGTCCTGGCAGAGGACTACCACCTGACGGTCCCGAGCCCTTTGTGAGACAGTAGTTGATGAGTCCTGAAGGTTGTTACAGTTCATTGAGTCCCTCGTATCCAGCTGTTAGATATCTATCACGACCCTCTCGGACCTGCTGATATCTCACAGGTTTTGAACCTGTGTGAAGATAGCCTCGACTACCTCTCCAACTGCCTCATTCGTTTGCTCACTTCTATCTTGGTTAAGCTTTTATTATTGTTGTGTCCGTACATGGGACCTTGTTCTGCCATTGATCACAGCGCGTAGTTAATCCTTGAGAACTTGTTAACACGTTAAGGGATGTTGACCAGACCACACACTAGAAAGTGAAGGGACGACGACGTTTTGGTTCGTCCTGGACCATTCACATTCGACTTGAGAATGGTTCAGGACGGACCGAAACGTCGTCGTCCCTTCACTTTCTAGTGTGTGGTTTGGTCAACATATTTCAGCCACGTTATTGTGACTCCTCGCCTGCACCTTAAAGGGTCACCATCATGAGTTCTGCATTTTTCCTAGATATATGGAAAATGGGGAGCGGTGCAATGGCTCGGTCTTGGTGACGAGTGGTTGTCAGAGACACACAACTGACGCGATACCTAAATTATATGCACCTAAAAAATGGTTTTGATTACCCAGAATATCTATGAGCAGCCTGAGGCTAGTAATTGACATGAAACAACATAAATCTCGCATTATATTTCGATCTTTCAGCATTTTACATCTGGTAACAGTGTTGTCATTACGCATGATCAAGACCCAAAATAAATTTTTAGGCAATTTTATTATTGAACAAATCCACAAGGGCCGTGACGAGGATTCGAACCTACGTCCGAGAGCATCCCAGACGCTGCCTTTATCGACTGAGCTACGATATGGTTACAGAGTTCAATGTCGTAGCTTAGTCGATTAAGGCAGCGTCTGGGATCCTCTCGGACGTAGGTTCGAATCCTCGTCACGGCCCTTGTGGATTTGTTCATTTGATGCATCACGCTATTGTGATTTCTGTGTAATTTTATTATTAAACCCACACGTATATTTTTCTGAGATAATTCTAACAACTGCAACTCGGAATCATCGAATTCAGACGGGCTGAAAGGCAGTAAAATGTCCTGTATCATACACGAATGAGACGGCTGGCGAGGATTCTCACTTATTTACATCAGAATCAATTGTGGTTTAAGAATTTGTACCGAACTTAATGACTTTTATTCGTTTTTATGAACGCTTCTCTGGCAGTAATTGAAAGGGAAGGAACTTTATTGTTTAGGTCTGATAGAAAGTGGGAATTTCAGAATACGTTTTGGACGACTCTCTCGCTATATTCCTGGCTGTCAACACCGTTCTTGATGTAGGGTTGAACGGGTGGGGATGAATTTGGCCAGTGGTTGCTGGAACCAAACATGGTTAGCCAACATGGTTGTGTCCACATCGTTGGCAGCACTTTGTGCTCTATTCAACCAACCGGTTTTCCTTAATCGCGTGTGTGTACTCACCTATTTGAGTGTGTGTGTGTGTGTGTACTCACCTAGTTGTACTCACCTAGTTGTGCTTGCGGGGGTTGAGCTCTGGCTCTTTGGTCCCGCCTCTCAACCGTCAATCAACAGGTGTACAGGTTCCTGAGCCTATTGGGCTCTATCATATCTACACTTGAAACTATGTATGGAGTCAGCCTCCACCACATCGCTTCCTAATGCATTCCATTTGTCAACCACTCTGACACTAAAAAGTTCTTTCTAATATCTCTGTGGCTCATTTGGGCACTCAGTTTCCACCTGTGTCCCTTAGTGTGTGTGCCCCTTGCGTTAAATAGCTTGTCTTTATCAACCCTGTCGATTCCCCTGAGAATCTTGAATGTGGTGATCATGTCCTCCCTAACTCTTCTGTCTTCCAACGAAGTGAGGTTTAATTCCCGTAGTCTCACCTCCCGTAGTCTGTGTGTATGTGTGTATGTGTGTGTGTGTGTGTGGTGTGTGTGTGTGTGTGTGTGTGTGTGTGTGTGTGTGTGTGTGTGTGTGTGTGGTCATCTATTTGTGCCAGAGGAAAAAGTTTCAGCTCAGGGAGCCCGCCTTTCCGATCTGTCAGTCGTTTAATACCCAACATCCAACAATCACCGCAGAGTTCATCAAGTTTGACTAAAAATAGTAATATCCAAGCCTTGCCCAATCACCTCTGGCCCTCCACTGTGAGGCGTCTCCCAACATTACTACTCGTGCAGGCTGGCAAAGACGGTCACCTTCAAGAGTACTTTATGTATCATAAACAAGACTACGAAGCAAATAAAAAGAGTCCTAAACTGAGTTACACAAAGTTACAGTTCAATATTTACACAAAATAAAGTCATCATGTTAGCATTACATAATTATATCCTGTATGATTTTGATTAGAATTTAGAAGCTTTAATTGTCATTGATTTATGCAAATAATTACAGGTGTGGCTGGAGTGAACAGGTGTGCAGCCAAATAAAACATTTATAACTTACATTGCTGTGGGACTTATATTGGCAAAACACACGTCTTAAATTATGAAATAAATAAATGCATTTATGATGTTAGCCAGCCTCGCATACGCCGCTGATGATATCCTCTTTATGTGGGCTTCAGGCGCCAGTTTCGGTGTCTTTAGGTCTTCTATCACCTGTCCCTATTTCAATCGCCTTATATTTACATTATTATTCTTTCGAGTACTTAGCCAGCGATGCTTGTCAATAGTGTTGGTCTGTAGTTAAGTGTTTCCTCTCTCTCTATTCTTTCTTTTAAATGGTGCCACATTCGCCTTCTTCCAGCATCTAGCCAATTTTCCCTTTGCAACTGAATCATTAACGATCCAATGGTAGTGGTACGCTAAGGGGTCCGTTCACCATTTTGTAACTTCAATGGCGATACATTTTAAGGGTCCAATATGTTTAGTAACATGTAATGATGCTGGTTGTCTCGTTACGTCTTCTGCTGTTACCTCAATATTTGTCAGTCTCTAATCTTGGCTTCCCTACTCTTCTAGCACTGACGGCTGTTCTTCTGCAGTCGTGAATACTCCAAGGAAAACGGTATTTGGTTCTCCGACAATTTCCTAGTCATTTCCTGTGTCTTCAACTTTTCTTTTGTCGAGATCTCGTAACTTGGTCGTTCACTGTTATTTTCCTAACTAAAATATTCTGTCGAAGCATTATCAAAATATCATTCCGATACTCTTCTTATATTTAAGTATTTGTTCCAAACTCTGGTACAACTGTTCAGGTTTTCAACAGTACTTCGACCTCTGAATTTCTTTTTTTTTTTTTTTGCTCGTTTTAGCTTCTTGGCGCTGTCTATTGTACCACTGTCTATTGTACCACTGTCTATTGTACCACTGTCTATTGTACCACTGCCTATTGTACCACTGTCCATTGTACCACTGTGTATTGTACCACTGTCTATTGTACCACTGTCTATTGAACCACTGTCTATTGTACCACTGTCCATTGAACCACTGTCCATTGAATCACCTTCTAGTGTGTGGTCTGGTCAACATACTTTAGCCACGTTATTGTGACTCATCGCCTGCATTACTTACATATATCAGAAACAGTATAGGTCCAAGGACTGACCCCTGCGGGACTCCACTCGTAACGTCTCGCCAATCTGAGACCTCACCCCTCACACTGACTCGTTGTCTCCTGTTGCTTAGGTACTCCTTTATCCAATGGAGTACCTTCCCTTTCACTCCAGTCTGCATCTCCAGCTTTTTCACTAGCCTCTTGTGTGGTACTGTATCAAAGGCTTTCTGTGTACTCACCTCACCTAGTACTCACCTAGTTGTGCTTGCGGGGGTTGAGCTCTGGCTCTTTGGTCCCGCCTCTCAACCGTCAATCAACTGGTGTACAGGTTCCTGAGCCTATTGGACTCTATCATATCTACACTTGAAACTGTGTATGGAGTCAGCCTCCACCACATTACTTCCTAATGCATTCCATTTGTCAACCACTCTGACACTAAAAAAGTTCTTTCTAATATCTCTGTGGCTCATTTGGGCACTCAGTTTCCACCTGTGTCCCCTAGTGCGTGTGCCCCTTGTGTTAAATAGCCTGTCTTTATCAACCCTGTCGATTCCCTTGAGAATCTTGAATGTGGTGATCATGTCCCCTCTAACTCTTCTGTCTTCCAACGAAGTGAGGTTCAATTCCCGTAGTCTCTCCTCGTAGCTCATGCCTCTCAGCTCGGGTACTAGTCTGGTGGCAAACCTTTGAACCTTTTCCAGTTTAGTCAACTGTGTGTGTGTGTGTACTCACCTATTTGTACTCACTTATTTGTGCTTGCAGGAACGAGCATTGACTCTTGGATCCCGCCTTTCCAGCTATCGGTTGTTTACAGCAATGACTCCTGTCCCATTTCCCTATCATACCTAGTCTTAAAAGCATGAATAGTATTTGCTTCCACAACCTGTTCCCCAAGTGCATTCCATTTTTCCACTACTCTCACGCTAAAAGAAAACTTCCTAACATCTCTGTGACTCATCTGAGTTTCCAGTTTCCACCCATGTCCCCTCGTTCTGTTATTATTACGTGTGAACATTTCATCTATTTCCACTTTGTCAATTCCCCTGAGTATTTTATATGTCCCTATCATATCTCCTCTCTCCCTTCTTTTCTCTAGTGTCGTAAGGTTCAGTTCCTTCAGACGCTCTTCATATCCCATCCCTCGTAACTTTGGGACAAGCCTCGTCGCAAACCTCTGAACCTTCTCCAGTTTCCTTATGTGTTTCTTCAGGTGGGGGCTCCATGATGGCGCAGCATACTCTAAGACGGGTCTCACGTAGGCAGTGTAAAGCGCCCTAAAAGCCTCCTCATTTAGGTTTCTGAATGAAGTTCTAATTTTCGCCAGTGTAGAGTACGCTGCTGTCGTTATCCTATTTATATGTGCCTCAGGAGTTAGATTAGGATTAGTGTGTGTGTGTGTGTGTGTGTGTGTGTGTGTGTGTGTGTGTACACACCTAGTTGTACTTACCTAGTTGTGCTTGCGGGGGTTGAGCTCTGGCTCTTTGGTCTTGGTGTGTGTGTGTCTGTGTGTGTGTGTGTGTGTGTGTGTGTGTGTGTGTGTGTGTGTGTGTGTGTGTGTGTGTGTGTGTGTACTCACCTAGTTGTACTCACCTAGTTGTGCTTGCGGGGGTTGAGCTCTGGCTCTTTGGTCTTGGTGTGTACTCACCTAGTTGTACTCACCTAGTTGTGCTTGCGGGGGTTGAGCTCTGGCTCTTTGGTCCCGCCTCTCAACCGTCAATCAACAGGTGTACAGTTTCCTGAGCCTAATGGGCTCTATCATATCTACACTTGAAACTGTGTATGGAGTCAGCCTCCACCACATCGCTTCCTAATGCATTCCATTTGTCAACCACTCTGACACTAAAAAGTTCTTTCTAATATCTCTGTGGCTCATTTGGGCACTCAGTTTCCACCTGTGTCCCCTAGTGCGTGTGCCCCTTGTGTTAAACAGCCTATCTTTATCAACCCTGTCGATTCCCCTGAGAATCTTGAATGTGGTGATCATGTCCCCCCCTAACTCTTCTGTCTTCCAACGAAGTGAGGTTTAATTCCTGCAGTCGCTCCTCGTAGCTCATACCTCTCAGCTCGGGTACTAGTCTGGTGGCAAACCTTTGAACCTTTTCCAGTTTAGTCTTATGCTTGACTAGATAGGGATTCCATGCTGGAGCCGCATACTCCAGGATTGGTCTGACATATGTGGTATATAATGTTCTGAAAGATTCCTTACACAAGTTTCTAAAGGCCGTTCTTATGTTAGCCAACCTGGCATATGCTGCTGATGTTATCCTCTTGATATGAGCTTCAGGGGACAGGTCTGGCGTGATATCAACCCCCAGGTCTTTCTCTCTCTCTTTCTCTTTCTCTCTCTCTCACCAAGTCCCTGAAACCTTCACAGTTCTGAATTACCATCTCTTCGAAACTCCAACCTTCTCTTAGTAGCAAAGCCACACCACCTCCTCCTCTCCCTTCTCTCTCTTTCCTCACTACATAGTAGCCCTGTGGAAACACTGCATTTGTTATGATTTTCGTTAGCTTTGTTTCTGTGAGTGCTATTATGTCTGGGTTTTCTTCTAGTGCCCACTCTCCAAGTTCACTAGTTTTTTTTGTAATCCCATCTATGTTAGTGTACATCGCCTTGAAGCTCACTTTCTTCTGTTCATTTACATATCCCTTTCTTGGCGAGTATTCTACTGGTGTGGGAAGCTGTTCCGTGGGTGAGAGGATCTGTGAGGTGGTTTGCAGGGTCGCAGAGGGTTTTGGGGTGGGGGGTGGGGGTTTAAGGGAAGGGGGAACGGGTAGGGTGTGGGTTAAGGAGATAGGGGGGATATGGAGGATACGGGGTGAGGGGGGAGGAGGAATAGGGAGGGTATGGGATGAAGGGGGAATGGGGACTGGGGGGGGAAAGGTGGGAGGGGGGACATGATGGGAATGGGGATGGGGTGTCGGCGTCAGAATGGGGTGGGGGGGAGGGAGGGTTGGGTGGGGGCAGGTAGGGTGAGGGGAAGGAAGGGTTTCTATGCAGAGGGGGTTGGTGGTGTTGCCCCCCCCCCTCTGGTGTTGCTGGGATGCTGGTTTTGGGTTCCCTTCTTGTCTCTGGGACTGCTGTGTTGGGGGCTGTGATTTCCTGGTTTGCTCCTCTCTCCCTGCGCTTCCTCCTTGCCTCTGCTGCCCTGACTCTCTCCTCCTTCGTCCTGTCCCTCTGCAGGAATACTTGTTTGAATCCCTCCACATGTTGGAGACGACTCTTCTTTTCTAGAATATCCTCCTTCGTGGTTTCGTTTGCAAACACCACCTTTACAAGTCGGTTTCTGTCCCTGTTGTACCAGCCCAACCTGAAAACCTTCTCAATGTTGTGTGCAGCCTCTTCCATCTGTAACCCCTTCAGTAGCCCATGTACTGCCTCTCTATCCTTGCCATTCCATTCTTGCCTGTTGGATCCTTCCTGTTCTTTGATGCCTACAACTACCACTGATCTCTTTCTCTCCAGCAGTTGAGTGGTGCACCTTGCTGCTTCCTGTGAGGTAGCAGCTTGCATGGCTACGTGTGTGTGTGTGTGTGTGTGTGTGTGTGTGTGTGTGTGTGTGTGTGTGTGTGTGTGTGTGTGTGTGTGTGCGTGCGTGCGTGTGTGTGTATCTTTCTCTACCCTCTCCCGCAAAATTCAATTCACTCTTCAGATAGCCGGATAAGAGAAAACCGGATAAACGGGTTGTTATCTTACACGAATGTCAAGGTGGTTTCAGACCAGTTCCGTGTACCCGGGTCCGTAACTCTCAGAGTTTAGGGCAGCACCGTTGTCCAGTGAACAGCTTCGGTGGCTGGTGCACGATAACCAAAAAAAATTTAAGTACAATTTTTTTTAGATTTGCCAAAAACGAAAAATATATTGAGCTGCAGATGTCGGACATCAAGTTTTGTCCAACAGCTGGGTGGGACAGCAGGTGACGTCTCCTGATTGATGAGTAGCACAAAGCTAATTGACCTGATAAGGGCTGAATTTGATAGCTACTTTAAATAGCTATCTAATATATATCTATTATAGACAGACAGCTATCCGTGTCCCCAGCCATTTGCTCTTTCCCGAAAGATACTTGTTGACGTCTAATCCTCCGGCTGTGAAAGATCAGGATTTTATAGCTAGACAAAGAATAGCAAATCTTAAAATAGTCTTAAACGGTTGTACACTTCAGGAAATGTGTACACCGAAAAGTGTACCACACTGTACCACATATATATACTATGAGTTTACATTTTAATTTAGCAGATAACTTGCTGGTTGGTTAATAAACTCTAATGATGACCTTAATCATTCTCCCTTCTGTCAATAAGCATTTGGCTCAACATAAATCAAACTAATGTGTATCTGAGGTCAATTACCTTTACGGGCTCACCATAGCCCGTGCTACTTGGACCTTTTTGTTCCAGGTAGCGAATAACAACAACAACAACAATGTCAATTACCCCACAGGAAACATTGTCCAGCACGATAGTAATACACATCTTGCTTGAATTCATATATAGAAAAAGCGGGTTCTAAGAAGCCAATTTTGACCTAGCAATAGGCTAGCATGCTGTATTTGGCTAACTAGAAAACGTCTAACACGTCAAATCGGGTTAACTAGCAACAGGCTACCACACCTTACCCGGCTAGCAAATAATACGCTCCCGGTATCCGGTTTACAAACCAGTATCGACTCTCTTACGAAGTGGATTCACCCTGTCACCTTCCTCTGAACTCCAGACCTGGAGGGAAAATACCAGTAGCATGGTAGCCGGTCGGCCGAGTGGACAGTACAATGGACTTGTGATCCTGTGGTCCCGGGTTCGATCCCGGGCGCCGGTGAGAAACAATGGGCAGAGTTTCTTTCAACCTAGGCCCCTGTTACCAAACAGTAAAATAGGTACCTGGGTGTTAGTCAGCTGTCACGGGCTGCTTCCTGGGGGTGGAGGCCTGGTCGAGGACCGGGCCGCGGGGACACTAAAGCCCCGAAATCATCTCAAGATAACCTCAAGATATGGTGAGGTTGGCTCGGAAACCCTCCATTACCTTGCTACTAGTGTCCTATCATCTGCCTTTCTCATCAACTCGTCTACGAGTATTACCAGCACGTGTACCTTTGTTATCAAGCGGTGTCTCATGTTATAACACCCATCTGCATATGTTATCAAAACATCTTCGTAAGTTGGGCATGAGACGTGTGTAGACAAGTTCCATGACCAGCTCACACTTGTACAATGGTCAGAGTACCGGTGTTGTTGATAGTGAGACCCTAAGGCGGCCTGGGTTCGATTCCTTTAAGGGTAATAGAGTTAAGTTATTATATGATATGATATTATATATATATATATATATATATATATATATATATATATATATATATATATATACTCTATATCATATATATGGGTATGAAAACATATGAAGGAAGTAACTGCAGAAGGCCTATTGGCCCATACATCCTCTCGCTGCTTCTATATTGGCTCGGGGTCTTGAAGTGGGTAGAATATAGTTGTGCATTAATGTCTGTTGATTGCTGGTGTTGACTCTTTGATGTGGCAGTGCCTCGCTGATGTGGAGTCTCTGCTATCGTTGTTTATCGATGATTNCTCTTGCGTAACTCCGAGCGCGGCTCTCTTGCGTAACTCCGAGCGCTGCTCTCTTGCGTAACTCCGAGCGCCGCTCTCTTGCGTAACTCCGAGCGCTGCTCTCTTGCGTAACTCCGAGCGCTGCTCTCTTGCGTAACTCCGAGCGCGGCTCTCTTGCGTAACTCCGAGCGCTGCTCTCTTGCGTAACTCCGAGCACTGCTCTCTTGCGTAACTCCGAGCGCTGCTCTCTTGCGTAACTCCGAGCGCTGCTCTCTTGCGTAACTCCGAGCGCGGCTCTCTTGCGTAACTCCGAGCGCGGCTCTCTTGCGTAACTCCGAGCGCTGCTCTCTTGCGTAACTCCGAGCGCTGCTCTCTTGCGTAACTCCGAGCGCTGCTCTCTTGCGTAACTCCGAGCGCTGCTCTCTTGCGTAACTCCGAGCGCTGCTCTCTTGCGTAACTCCGAGTGCTGCTCTCTTGCGTAACTCCGAGCGTTGCTCTCTTGCGTAACTCCGAGCGTTGCTCTCTTGCGGAACTCCGAGTGCTGCTCTCTTGCGTAACTCCGAGTGCTGCTCTCTTGCGTAACTCCGAGCGTTGCTCTCTTGCGTAACTCCGAGCGTTGCTCTCTTGCGTAACTCCGAGCGCTGCTCTCTTGCGTAACTCCGAGCGTTGCTCTCTTGCGTAACTCCGAGCGTTGCTCTCTTGCGTAACTCCGAGCGCTGCTCTCTTGCGTAACTCCGAGCGCTGCTCTCTTGCGTAACTCCGAGCGTTGCTCTCTTGCATAACTCCGAGCGTTGCTCTCTTGCGTAACTCCGAGCGTTGCTCTCTTGCGTAACTCCGAGCGCTGCTCTCTTGCGTAACTCCGAGCGTTGCTCTCTTGCGTAACTCCGAGCGTTGCTCTCTTGCGTAACTCCGAGCGTTGCTCTCTTGCATAACTCCGAGCGTTGCTCTCTTGCGTAACTCCGAGCGCTGCTCTCTTGCGTAACTCCGAGCGCTGCTCTCTTGCGTAACTCCGAGCGTTGCTCTCTTGCATAACTCCGAGCGCCGCTCTCTTGCGTAACTCCGAGCGCTGCTCTCTTGCGTAACTCCGAGCGCTGCTCTCTTGCATAACTCCGAGCGCCGCTCTCTTGCGTAACTCCGAGCGCTGCTCTCTTGCGGAACTCCGAGCGCTGCTCACACATTATTTGCCTTCCTGGTCCAAGTGGGTTCATCTTCCCTCCTACTTTCCCTTCTCTCCCTCCCCCTCCCTCCCTCCCTCACCCATTACCCTTCCTCCTTTCCCTATCCCTCACTACGACCCCTCCATCCCCCCCCCCCCACCGTGAGCAGACTTCTCACCTGCTCTCTCCCTCCCTCACTCAGTCTGTTTCACTCGGTCAACACGGAACAAGCCTGTTTGTTATGTTCAGTTTATTGTCTGCCACAGACGTGGTTAATTTATTTACAATGAAGTCCAGCGTATATATATATTTTCTTCTGTCCTCTTTGGGCATGCTAGATTTCCTTCCTGACTTCCTGACTTCCTGACTTCCTGTCCTCTTAGGGCATGTTAGACTTCATATAGTGCATAATCAACCACAGAAGGTTACTGTAGTGCTTCTACAATAGCAAATTACAATCAACAAACCAGAATATATTCATCTCCGTCTCTCCTGTCTGGACAGGGCGGCTTCAGTACACAGAGGGTTGCTGAGCCCTCGACCACACGCGGTAAATGTTCTTTTTTTACAAACTCAAACTATTTTTAGAGGCCATTACATGTTTCAAGCATCACATATCAAATCTTTGGTGCAGGTTCAGTATATAACCAAGTGTTCCAGTGATAATGTTTCCACAGATCAGCACATTTCAACCCAGGGAGCCGAATGTCAGTCAATACGAGATTCTACAATATTGTTGATGGGATATGTATGTTTTAAATGTTAACACTCAGTATATTTGACTCTTGAGTTTGGCAAAGTTTGCCAAATACATGTGCATCCCAGGTGTCTCTTGGCAAACAAAACAAGGCTTGTAGAGTGGTTTTAGATTCAGCTACTCGGAACGAAAGTTTCAAGTAGCACGGGCTATGTGAGCCCGTAGTGGACTTACAGCCCCGCTCCTGCGATGTTTTGGAGTTCTTCATGGTAACGGCATGGTACCACCAGAGGGGTGAGGCAGGGACACGTTGTGGTCTCTCGTCCCCGCCTCTCACGACGTCATCCCCCCCCCACCCCTCTCTCCCTCCCTCTCCCCCCCCCCCTCTCTCTCTCTCTCTCTCCCTCCCCCCCCCCCCCCCCCCCCTTTCTCTCTCTCTCTCCAGTTACCTGTATTACTGTTATTCTGTCTCCCATATCCATAAAGCTCTCTAATAATCGCTCTGTGTTATACATTCCTGGTTCTCTGCCTCTGCAGCGTCCTGATTGGTGTCTCTGTGATGTAATTACCTCTGCTCTAAAGTTGTTTCCTCCTTCAAAATGATAATAATTATAGGCCGAATGGTGTTCTAATTATTTCCGATTACATTCACGTACACACACCACACACACACACACACACACACACCACAACACACACACCAACCACACACACACACACACACACCATACTCACACACACACACACACACACCACACACACACACACACACACACACACACACACACAGTTGATATCATACTAAACCTGTCTCCTGAAGCCCACATAAAAAGAATAACGTCTGCGGCATATGCGAGGCTGGCTAACATCAGAACAGCGTTCAGGAACCTGTGTAAGGAATCATTCAGATCTTGTACACGACATATGTAAGACCAATCCTGGAGTATGCGGCCCCACATGGAGCCCGTACTATGTCAAGCACAAGACGAAGCTGGAAAAAGTCCAAAGGTATGCCACTAAACTAGTCCCAGAACTAAGAGGCATGAGTTACGAGGAAAGGCTGCGGGGGAATGCACCTTACGACACCTGAAGATCAGAAGAGTAAGGGGAGACATGACCACACCTACAACAATCTCAGAGAATCGAC
>WNGS01165503.1:4892640-4908766 GCA_020271785.1 Procambarus virginalis | reverse complement strand
GTTTGGCGTGTCTTCAGGTGTGTATGTGTGTGTTTGGCGTGTCTTCAGGTATGTATTCACCTAGTTGTGCTTGCGGGGGTTGAGCTCTGCTCTTTCGGCCCGCTTCTCAACTGTCAATCAACTGTTTCTAACTACTACTACTACTATTTTTTCCCCAACCACACACGCATACACCCTAGGAAGCAGCCCGTATAGCTGACTAACTCCCAGGTACCTATTCACTACTAGGTAATGGACACAGGGTAAAAGAAACTCTGCCCATCGTTTCTCGCCGGCGCCCTCGACCGAACCCGGGACCACAGGATCATGCGTCCAGCGTGCTGTTCACTCAGCCACCAGCGCCCCCTCACACATGTGTAGTGTGTGTTGTTTGTTTGACGTGTCGTAATGAAATGTTTTAGTGATCACCGCCAGGCCGCCTAATACTGTCTACGAGGACAGTGTGATGTATGTCTGCCAGGTTACTGTCCTTGTTGTCATTGTTTCTAGTGCTTCTTGAAGCTGCTGTCTTTGTTGTTATTGTTTATAGTGCTTCTTGAAACTGCTGTCTTTGTTGTCATTGTTTCTAGTGCTTCTTGAAGCTGCTGTCTTTGTTGTCATTGTTTCTAGTGCTTCTTGAAGCTGCTGTCTTTGTTGTCATTGTTTCTAGTGCTTCTTGAAGCTGCTGTCTTTGTTGTCATTGTTTCTAGTGCTTCTTGAAGCTGCTGTCTTTGTTGTCATTGTTTCTAGTGCTTCTTGAAGCTGCTGTCTTTGTTGTCATTGTTTCTAGTGCTTCTTGAAGCTGCTGTCTTTGTTGTCATTGTTTCTAGTGCTTCTTGAAGCTGCTATCTTTGTTGTTATTGTTTCTAGTGCTTCTTGAAGCTGCTGTCTTTGTTGTCATTGTTTCTAGTGCTTCTTGAAGCTGCTGTCTTTGTTGTCATTGTTTCTAGTGCTTCTTGAAGCTGCTGTCTTTGTTGTCATTGTTTCTAGTGTTTCTTGAAGCTGCTGTCCTTGTTGTCATTGTTCATGAGGGCGTACAGAACATACCGTCTTTGTTTTCGTGGCTCGTCTGCCTTCCTGAAAATGCTGCCTGTTTTTGCTTTTGCTTTTATTGACTTTTAAAACAAATGTTCTACTTCTGTTTGACGTCTTAAAGCTGCTCTGGTTTTTGACGTTGATTCTGTGGCTTTCTAAGGCGACCATCGTTTAGATTTTGTCTTAGAGTTATTTGTTTGATTCCTTTGCTTCTACAAAGAAGTATTGTGAAAAAATTTATTGGTTGTATTTTGGCTGTATCAGCCGAACGTTGTCAGCCGTTTTGTGGTAGAAGTCGTGGTGAGGTATAGCTCCTGTTTCCCCGTTCTTGGCTACTTGCTGCTCCTGTCTTGCTGGCTATAGTTACCTGTTCCTCGCGTAGTTGTCGTCCAAGCTGAGAACTAATCACGTCTCACCAGTCATAGTTACTTGATGCTCCTATCGTACTCACCGTAGCTACGTGCTGCTCCTATCGTACTCACCGTAGCTACGTGCTGCTCCTGTCGTACTCACCGTAGCTACGTGCTGCTCCTGTCGTACTCACCGTAGCTACGTGCTGCCCTTGTCGTACTCACCGTAGCTACGTGCTGCTCTTTAACATGGTCTTGACAGCTCTCTCTTCACTCTGCTTTTTTTGGACTGTTTTTCTTTGTTTTCTGTTCCTTTACCCTGGACGTTTCTGTGCAATTCCAATCGTATGTTTTTCTTGTGTTTTAAAGAGAGTTTCCGCTGGTTGTCGAGTGCAGTTTGTCAGTCGTGTGGTGGAGAGTGTTGGCAACCCTCCTCAAGAGTAATTAAACTCTGGGCAAGAGGATGAACAAGCACTGGAAACCTTCTTCCAACAAAAATTTACAAATCCTTGTGACTTAAGTATAAACTTAATGAGAGCAATAATAACAAAATAAATCTGTTAACAAAAGCGACTGTGTTACGAACACAATGGTAAACAAAAGCTGCGTGTAAAGTTGTTAAAATGGATTTACTGTTACAGTGAACGAAGCGATTTACGGCTGCTCGATGAAATCTACTTAAGGGGAGAGGAGCCTGTGAAGGCATTGTTGTGGAGTGGGCTGGGGAGTGCTCCAGGCTGGTAATGATGGCCGCTGCCTCACACCACACAGGCATAACCACCTCACTTTTCCCCTTAACCTTTGGTTTATCATATGTATTTACCTTTTCCCAGGGGTCAAACCTCGTTCCGCGAGCAGGCGATGAGTCACAATAACGTGACTGAAGTATGTTGACCAGACCACACACTGGAAGGTGAAGGGACGACGACGTTTCGGTCCGTCCTGGACCATTCTCAAGTGTATTGTGAATGGTCCAGGACGGAAAAAACGTCGTCGTCCCTTCATATTCTAGTGTGTGGTCTGGTCAACACCTCGTTCCGCGAGTCCAGTATACCCCCCCCCCCCGAGGTCGCGAAGGAAGAGCAACGGAGTGTACTGGCAGAGACCTGCAGTTCGCGCTCCGGACGTTACCTGCCATTGATAATTACGGTACAGGTGAAGGCGTGACCCCTGAGTGGAGCGGCGTTCAGCCTCCTGACAGGTAGTACCTCATCTGAGGCTATTCTCTCAGCTCTCTCAGCTTTACCTCCCTCCCTCGCCCCATTGTCTGAGTCGTGAGTCACGCAACCTGACCCCCATACCGCGCCACAGGGCCCACACGTCTCTGCCCTCCTGTTAAGGCCCCTCTGGGTACGAACGGATCATCAGGTGCACAACGGTGCAGATAATTCTACTTATTCAATCTCCTCCTCCCTACCTCCCCCTTCGACTCTCTCTCCTGCAGGCCATCGCCCTCTCTGAGCGCTCCCTCAAGGAGGAACTCTGGTAATAACAGACTGATGGTCTTCACACCTGCCGTTCTGATTGCTCCACTTCACACCCTGATAGAAAGGGCCCGGGAGACTGACTGGTCGACTTTGTCGGCCAGATTGCATCTCTACCACAACTCACTTCCCTGACTGCATCTGTCTGGAGAAATCCTGATTGATCGCTACCCGCCACAAGTTGGTATCGCCAGCCAGCTTCGTCCATTCACGTCGTTTTCACCGCTCAACTTTCCAGTAGATCTGCACAAGGCTCAGTTGTCACGTCTGCAACACCTTACCCCAAGCCTCTGATGGGCTGGCGTTATGCAGGCGACGTGTTCAACGGCCACTCAGGACGTGCAATCATTTATTCCGTGCAGGTCTCAAGCTTAAGTCCGAGAGTGAAGTGCAATCGTGGCAATCAGGTCCCTGAGATACATGATTTGTCTTGTGTTGCGGCCGCACGCAACCTGGCAAGTTGTTCACACTCTTGCAATATAGGGGATACTATTTTAGATATATTTTTTATTTGTGTGCAGGTTGCACAAGCGTTCAGAGTCTTCATGAGGCGTTCTTTGATCGTCTCTTATTATTCCGCTCAGTGTCTTACTAGTTATTAGTAATGTGGTGTAAGAGCTGGTGGGAGTGTTGGTGGTGGTGGTGTTGATGCTGCTGAGGGTGGTGTTGGTGTTGATGTTGCTGTGGGTAGTGTTGGTGGTGATGTTGGTGGTGCTGTTGATGTTGCTGGGGGTAGTGTTGGTGGTGATGTTGCTGGGGGGGATGTTGATGTTGGTGTTGATGGTGATGTTGGTGGAGGCCATCGAGTATACAGGACGAGGTCCTGTATACTAACACTTCGTCGAGGCTAAAAGAGGTTGTACAAATTAAGAAATAGTGATGGCTATGAAAGAAGTCGTAAGGCTAAGAGGTCATAAAGCTAAGAGGTCGTAAGGTTAAGAGGTCATAAGGCTAAGAGATCGTGAAGGTTTAATTCCATATTTCGTTTTAAATATGGGTAATCTGCAGCTAAGAAAGGAAGGTAACTATTGTAGGAAACCGCAAACTCAAGGTTGGAGCCCAGTAGCTGGAGCCCAGCAGCTGGAGCCCATATCTCAGAAACACAGGTGCGCAAACCCGAATAGGTAAACCCAGAAACACAGCCAATACAAACAGAGAGTCATATTTTGTTGACCAGACCACACACTAGAAGGTGAAGGGACGACGACGTTTCGGTCCGTCCTGGACCATTCACAATCGACTTGAGAATGGTCCAGGACGGACCGAAACGTCGTCGTCCCTTCACCTTCTAGTGTGTGGTCTGGTCAACATACTTTAGCCACGTTATTGCGACTCCTCGCCTGCAGAGAGTCATATCTTTACACTCAGTCCTTTCATCTTAATGCATCCCAGTTTTGACCTAATCGATACCAGCGTTCAAATCGACGGGCTGATTCGAAATTATACCTCGTGATTTGTTAGCAGTTTTAGGATCACTCCGAACCTGGTTTTTTGAAGCCAGGTGTGTGTTTAGTTCGTACATGACAGGTGTGTCTAGTTCGTGCAGGCCAGGTGTGTGTCTAGTTCGTACATGACAGGTGTGTGTATAGTTCGTACAGGCGAGGTGTGTGTCTAGTTCGTATAGGCCAGGTGTGTGTCTAGTTCGTACATGACAGGTGTGTGTCTAGTTCGTACATGACAGATGTGTGTCCAGTTCGTACAGGCGAGGTGTGTGTCTAGTTCGTACAGGCGAGGTGTGTCTAGTTCGTATAGGCCAGGTGTGTGTCTAGTTCGTACCTGACAGGTGTGTGTCTAGTTCGTACATGACAGGTGTGTGTCCAGTTCGTATAAGCGAGGTGTGTCTGGGACAGGTGTGTGTCTAGTTCGTACAGGCGAGGTGTGTGTCTAGTTCGTATAGGCCAGGTGTGTGTCTAGTTCGTACCTGACAGGTGTGTGTCTAGTTCGTACATGACAGGTGTGTGTCCAGTTCGTACAGGCGAGGTGTGTGTCTAGTTCGTACAGGCCAGGTGTGTGTCTAGTTCGTACAGGCCAGGTGTGTGTCTAGTTCGTACAGGCCAGGTGTGTGTCTAGTTCGTACAGGCCAGGTGTGTGTCTAGTTCGTACAGGCCAGGTGTGTGTCTAGTTCGTACAGGCCAGGTGTGTGTCTAGTTCGTACAGGCCAGGTGTGTGTCTAGTTCGTACAGGCCAGGTGTGTGTCTAGTTCGTACAGGCCAGGTGTGTGTCTAGTTCGTACAGGCCAGGTGTGTGTCTAGTTCGTACATGACAGGTGTGTGTCTAGTTCGTACCTGACAGGTGTGTGTCTAGTTCGTACAGGCCAGGTGTGTGTATAGTTCGTGCAGGTGTAGCAAACCCACCTCCTGTTGACGCTATGAGTCTCATTCAGTGTCTTATCATGCTCACTGGATGAGAAACCTTTGCAGCCAGGTGTTTAGATCTCTGTTAGGAGGAGAGCCATCTGTGAGGGAGGAGAGCCATCTGTGAGGGAGGAGAGCCATCTGTGAGGGAGGAGAGCCATCTGTGAGGGAGGAGAGCCATCTGTGAGGAAGGAGTAGCCACCTATGAGGTAGAGACAGTCCCCTCCTGAGGTAGAGAACGCGCCACCTGTGATCAAGCGAGAGCTCACCTATAAGGTGAAGGGAGTCCACCAGGTGACCTGGAGTAATTATTACACAGCCAGCTGGCCTTCTAGTAATTATTACACAGGCAGCTGGCTTTATTACACAGCCAGCTGGCCTTCTAGTAATTATTACACAGCCAGCTGGCCTTCTAGTAATTATTTCACAGCCAGCTGGCTTTATTACACAGCCAGCTGGCCATCTAGTAATTATGCACAGCCAGCTGGCTGTAAACAGAGCAAAATATTCATTCTGTTTCCTGTTGTATATAGAGAGTCAGAGCGCGTAACGCAACATAGAGGTATTGCAAGTCGTGTTGCTCGCCCCGATTGTGTGTTTGGTGGTCAGACTACGCCACTTGGAGGATAATGTGTTCCCAAGCTCTCTGTGTTACTTTCCCCTCCCATACTTGGGCCGACTTTAAGGCCGCAGCAACGTGGAAGGAATCACTCACGCCGACTTGACGAGAATATTTTAGCGCTGTGAGCATTCTTCTATGTGCAAATCCACAGGAATCGTGAGTAGGGTTCGAACCTATGCGGTGGGGTTCCTCAGGCGCGTTCTAGTCAACTGCGCCATGACTGTTGACTAGAACGTGTGTCTGGGAACAGCAACCGCATTGGTTCGAATCATTATCACGGCTCCTGTGATTTGTTCATTGATATATATCACGGTAAACAGTCCTGGGTGTTCACAATCGACTTGAGAATGGTCCAGGACGGACCAAAAACGTCGTCGTCCCGTGACTTTTCTAGTGTGTGGTCCGGTCAAATATCACGGTAATGTGGTTTCTCAATGTATCTTCTATGTTGTGTTAGAAACTTTCAAGATAAACTAATGTGTGTGNGGCAACAGGATTTGCGCCTAGTCAATCCTCCCCGGCCAGGATACGAACCCCAGGACAAAGTGAAACGCCAGGCGTGTGTGTCTTATCCCTCCTCCGTGGGGACTGAAGTAGTACAGAATGAGGCCATGAGGATAATTCTTGGTGCCCCAAGATGCACAAGAATCATCAACATGCGGGAAGAACTGAAGCTTCCAACCATACAAGAGAGAATAATGCAAGTCAACACCACCTTTTGCCTTAAAGTCATGAGAGACCCTACATCTCCTGCATTGCTCAGAGACAAATTATTTAGTGCTGTTAACACCCTATTGACCGGTGCCGATATACCAACTCACTCCTTTATGATAAATGGCTGAGGAACAATGCTTACAATCTCCTCATACTTAAATCCTTTTAAGTGCAATCTACCTATCTCTGATATTCCTCTTATCTGTACCCCACCATTCAAGTATCATACACACTGTCACCAAGAAAGATAATGAGAATCTTGCTCTTCTCAAAGCTGTCACTCTTGAAACAATTGCCTCCTCCATCGAGGGTTTAAGATCTCACGAGCACTGTGTCTACACCGACGGCTCAGTCCAATCCTCTACTGGACGGACTGCAGCAGCATGTAGGTAGTTTTATAGAAATAATATTTGCACAAAGACTGTCAGTGTCAGGTTAAACAACTGGCTGACCTCCACACAAGCAGAACTAGCAGCATTACACTTAGCTACCAGTACATTAAAAAACATTGGAGGAGGAATAATATTCTGTGATTCAAAGTCTGCTCTTCAAGCAATCGAAAACTTCTCTTGGAAGATCGATAGCAAGAACCTCATACTCCCAATTAAATGACCTAATTGATGCACAGAGTAAAGGGTCTCGAATTTCCTTGTATGGATACCTTCACACATAAATATAACCATCATAATGAACAGACATTGCAGCCAAATTAGCGTGTAACAAGTTTGAAGTTGACTTAGATCTAGGTATCCCATCTCTGCTGTCAAAACTGTATTGATCCAAACATTCAGATCTGATAGGAAAGAAACTTACTGACTCCCAACGACCTGAAAGTACTAGTATAAAAAGCTATGATTTGTTCAGATCTGAAACCTACATCTATGGGCAGCACAAAACGTCCACTAGACTGTGCGACACAGTGGTTGCAAGGATCAGGTTGGGTTACCGTTACCTGTGGCAGGTGGCTGCAGGTGACGGATTTCCCAATCCTGAGCACTCCAGTTGCAAACTCTGTGAGCAGGAACTACGGCACGATCTCCCGCACTACATCACTGAATGCCCAGTTATTAGACCTTTCAGACCAGTTGGCATGAGGTACCTGGAGCTTTGCAATTACTTTATTCACTCTCGTATTCTTGAAGATATCCTCACAGTGTACCCAAAATTTGCCAGTGCAGGCTACTAAACATATGGCCCTGTATGACTAACCATCCTGCGAGATGGGGACCTTTATTACCACTGCTGCCTTATTCAATCTTGTGTTGATGATATCCTCAAAATGCATCCGGAGTCTGCCAATGCAGACTGCTTATCACATGCCTCTGTATGACTAACCATCCTGTGTGATGGAGATTTTATAGCATCAACTAGTTAGCTTTTTTTTTTTGACACACTGTACTCCACTTCATATAGTCTAGGGTAGCTGCACTAATGCAGATGTACCTAAGGAATTAATAAAAAAAAAAAAAAGGGACTGCGTAGGAACATTTCCTCTCTCTGGGAGCAACGAGGAGGCCTGGTCGAGGACCGGGCCGCGGGGACGCTAAGCCCCAAAACCATCACAAGGTAACCATAAGGTAACTACACGACGTAGCTACAACATTCGAACTAGTTTCAACACCTAACAATAGTAACAACCAATATAACAAGTTGTAACAACGTTCTATTGCGTCATATAAACATTATAACAAGATGTAACAACTATATTACAGGTTGTAACAAGCGGAAAATACGGAGAGTTACGGTGTATATTTGCAGGGTTGTACTCACCAAGATGTACTCAGCTACATGTGCTTGCAGAGTCGAGTATCAGCACTTGGACTCCGGCTACCAAACACTTTTACCAAAGAGCCGAAGCTCAACCCCAGCAAGCACAACTAGGTGAGTACTAGTAGTTCAATGCAATGGTTATTCAGCTGTTTTTCTTATAATTAAGAAAAATGATACATTACATTAACAACTTTATATTATTTTTTTTCCATATTGTATTTTACATAATTATTAATGTATATGTAATTACCATATGTATTCAGCAAGAATCGACAACCTCTTGATGTAAACCATTCCATTTATTTACGAAATTTCTGAAATTTATGAAAATTGCAAAAATTTCGTAAATATTTTTTGTTTACTCAAAAAGCAATTACTGACTTCTTTGTGAGTGATCTGTATCGCTCTTTTAACATCTTAATATCTTCGTTCTACTGTTCTTCAACAAGAACATTGCAACTCTATCTACCCGATCACATCCATATAAAATCTAGTCTTTCTTTATGTAACCTTCTCTATTACTTCAATAGTTTTCTCCACTCTAATAACTTGCCTTTCACTGACCCATTGCTTGCTTCCTCTGAGAGGGCGATCACTCAACCAACTTAGCATTCTTCTCTCTCTACGGGCAGGGAGGCGTTGAAGCACCTGCGTGCGTGCGCGCGCGTGTGTTGTGTGTGTGTGTGTGTGTGTGTGTGTGTGTGTGTGTGTGTGTGTGTGTGTGTGTGTGTGTGTGTGTGTGTGTGTGGTTAAATTAAAAAAAAAGTGACTGAAATGGCGGTATAACGCTCCATTTCGTGCATACAAGGAGTACAATCTGGGCCATCAAGGACAAAGAGGTGGACGACCCAGTTTAGGGGGTGGAGGGCGGCGGGCCAGGCGCGGGGGCCAGGCGGCGGGCCAGGCGGCGGGGGGGCAGGCGGCGGGCTAGGCGCGGGGGCCAGGCGGCGGGCCAGGCGGCGGGGGGGGGGGGGGGGCAGGCGCGGGGGCCAGGCGGCGGGCCAGGCGGCGGGGGGGGGGGGGGGGCAGGCGGCGGGCCAGGCGGCGGGCCAGACGGCGGGAAGCCAGGCGTCGGGCCAGACGGCGGGAAGCCAGGCGTCGGGCCAGGCGGCGGGGAGCCAGGCGTCGGGCCAGGCGGCGGGGAGCCAGGCGTCGGGCCAGGCGGCGGGGGTGAAGCAACAGGAGAAAGTGGTGCAAGGAACAACCTTGGTAGGGTCTGACGTCTTGGTGAACACACGCCCTCAGCGCCTCCACGAGCAACACTTACTGCCTCTCAGCTTCATCCCCTTGCCCTTCTGTCCTACCTTTCCCTTTCCCTTCTTCTCCTGCCATACCCTCTCCCTTAGACTTAACAAGGACCCTCTAGCACATGGGTGTCAAACTTATTTACTATGGTGGACCATGATGAGCAAGACCTTCCCCTCCAAGGCAGGAGTGGATCTCTCGTAAAAGAATGGAAATATATAATAATAATAATAATAATAATAATAATAATAATAATAATAATAATAATCACATCTACCGTTTAGTGTGATAGCGTCTCTTCCTGACACTTGATATCACGCAGTCCGGTACGCTGCATAGAAATGTGGAACAACTAACTGAGCTTCAGCAATGTTTGTTAAATGTTCATTAGACATTTGAACCTTTGAGAGAAATGTTCACATACATACTCCCAGTCTTGGGTACAATCTTTGAAGCAAAATACTTGATCCTGGGATAATTTGTTCTCATACATTTATACAATTTTCCAACATCTGTACTCGAAAGTTTTCCTTTAAAACAGAATCGCATTGTACATGTATATCACGCTGGACAAGTTCTGGTATTAACACTAATAGAGAATGGGATCCGAAAAATGAAGATATCTTTCTCAAGAAATTTAAAGTCGGTAAATGTTTTGTGAAAGTCATTCATCAAATAAGCAATCTTGTTGCAGTACTTTCCCTTGATGGTGTCAGCGTAAGACTCAGCTACGTCTTGCAGGGATATCAAGGCTGAGAAGTGCGAAAGATTAGTCTGCAAGTTACCTTTCAAATAGCTCGAGTTTCATCTCAATGACACGATTACAGTCATCAAACTCTTTCACAAATTGACGGTGTCCTTGCATCTTTGTGATTGGGTGAGTTTAGTGGCCTGCAATAGCCACCATGAATGTCAGATCCCGAACCCATTCATTATCTTTCAGTTCATGCATACCTATTCATTTCTGTTCCAAGAAGAAACCCTGTATTTCCCCAGGCAGTTTACTCAAGCTCCACAGTCCAGCTCCCTAACCTGACCATCTTACATCAGCTTGATACGAGAGGTCACGACTTCTCAGTAGGGTGCAGTCGCACCTCTACAGATCTCCAGTATCAGCTATTGATAATGGTAATGGCTCCCAAGGCCCACCATCTACGGGCTATTCATGCCCATGCCACCTTTTGGGTGGCTGAATCTTCATCAATCAGTCATCATCACCAACTTGATAGGGCAGTCCCTAAGGGCTCTCATTTTCTTTCAAAACGGTGTTGAGCTGTGTGTAGTTACTTTGTCTGGACGTGAATCCACTGTTTGAGTTCGCGCGTGAACCGACTCTTTGACTTCGCGCGTGAATCCACTCTTTGGGCACTGGGACCTTCCGGCTCACTGTGTGGTTAAGTCTTAGTGCTTGTGTAACCTTCAACGTCTCTATAGAAACCTCAACAACATTATCCATTTTTAATTAATTAATATGTTTCTACACAACACTTTTGTATGAACAATGTAATGAAAATGACGAAATATATGGATGGCTTTCACCACAAGTAGATGGATAAATTTTCTACCTAATATTTTCAGGCGCTATCAATAACTAGACTCTTAGTTTATGTTCAATAAACGCCAAATTTTTCCAGCTCTCTTACCAGACTCAAGAAGAATATCATCGCCTGTTATTGCTGCTTTTATTGCTATCAATTCAACAATTGCTCTCAATTCAACAAACCCTTCTTTTGCCTACATACTTTCATCCACACTACGTCTAAAAACTGCAAGTTGTCTTGTGTCAGTTATATCTCTTACTTTCTCCAATTGCAATTGAAAATGCAGTAAGAACCTTACTTTCTCTTTGAGTTGACTCAATATTCTCTGGTAATTCCTGATCTTTTCGAGAACTGTATTTCTTGAGAGGCAAGAGGCAAAAGAGGCAAGATTTGGGAAAGTTTGTCGTTTCTTTGTGCAAATAAATTCTAAAACCATAAACATGTATTTTTGTTATAAAGTTCCAGACTGAGTGAGGCTTCGAAGAGAAAGCTATTCTGTGAGCCCTCGTGTAACAATGATTTAACAACACTTTTAATTTCTAAATGTTGCTTTTTCGATTATTGTCCTAATTAATCATATTGTCTCGAAGTTTGCCACCTGTTGATTTATCACAAATGCTGTTAATTTTAAGCTTCTTAGTTGCCAACGATCGTAGTGTTCTTTGGCAGCATACACCTCTTCTTAGTCAATTAACCGTGTTTTTTTTTCTAAAACCAGTAAAAAAACGAAGAAAAACACAATTTTTCCACTTTACTATCTTTTCTGTACGATAATGTACCTTCATTTATCTTTCGTTTATTTGCTAACATGACTATGTGCTAAAAGTAAATAACACTGAACACAGCGTCTGGTAATTATAATGATCCAATTGTCTGGAACAACTATGCGTGACTGGCAGCTGAGTGACACTGGCAGAGGACAACCACGCCACAGTTAACAGCTGTCACGTATAATACGAGTCTTTAACTCGCCCCATGGTCAAATTACACCTGTAAACAAATGTATCTTCTGGATGGACACGAGAGATAAAAACAGAGTATGTAGATTGTTGGCGGGCCTATATGTGGCGGGCCTATATGTGGCGAGCTACATATAGAAGGTGGGCCACATATAGACGCATATTTTGAGTCAACTATTTTTCTTCGAGAACGGTTGAATGGACTAGACGTCAAACAATATGTGTTGATCAAACAGCTCGTCCTCATCAACAGCGGTCAATGTGTAATCCATGAAGCCGCCGCCCTCCTCTCTGTACAGCCCGGCCTCCAGTTGCCACAACAGACAAAAAATGCCTTACTAAAACGCTCAAACCTCACCTAACCAATATGATAAGTTAACATTAGAGAAAATTCTCGTTTTGAATGCGTCTGTGGGGTCGGCCGCTGGATGGAATGAACATAGCCTGTGTATGAGATGTGATCTAAATAAGTTAATATAGTACATATATGAACTCGATTGCCGTTTATTTAAATTGACAGGCTGGGTGTTTGAGAGTTGACTGTTGCGGCCGGAGGCGGTTAGCTTATTGTGCACCCCATACTCATCCTGTGAGCGGTAGCGCAAAAAAGGATTACAAAGGGCACAAAAGGTGTTTATCAGACCTCAGCGGAGGCTATTACCTTACCAATTTCATCTATCCTTCTCACCTTATAATTATAACGTCAGCTAGTTACACAGATTGTTCCATTTCAATAGCTACATATTTATAGTTACTCATTATACATTATTGATAGATCTTATCCCTGATACATAACTGTTTGAGCTATGGAGATATTACAGGGTCGTAGGAGAGCTGATGTTTGTTATTATTAGTCTTCACAATACGCTACATGCTTCTTAATCTCATAGTGCAGTCCTGTATCCTGCCCTGGCCCTTACCTCATCATCAGATCTAACTTCCAGAGTGTATATACATATATATATATATATATATATATATATATATATATATATATATATATATATATATATATATATATATATACGTTTCACGTTGTATATTATTTAATAAGGACAAATCACTTAGCAGTGTGTACTACTTATACAGATCTCTTCTTCTTTGAGATTAACTGGTGTAGGATATTATATATATATGATTTCTTGAACTGTTCGTGCCAAACGGAAATCTCATTCGTTCTGGTCTTTAATCTTGTGTCTTAAATAGGCCAATTTAAGGCCTATCTAATATTTTTATTGTCAGTAGAAAAAGTCAAAGTTTGTTAATTTCTGTAACCTTTTAAATTGAATTTATTACATTCTATAAATTAGTTTCACTCACCTTGGGATTTATTATTTTGTCTCTGTGCACGAGTTTACTAATTCTTTATGATAAATTAAATTTGTTATTGTATTCAACTTGCTCAAAATGCCTATAAATTTTGATTCTCACTCGATAACGTTATCGAGTGAGAAGTGCAGCATACACTGTAATTATAAATAATGCCTTTCAATGCGGAAATGAGGAAAAAGCACGCATTGAGAACTATGCCTCTTCAACGCAAGCAATGCTAACTGCCATTGTTATGGCATTAAGATTCCTTGAACGAAAAACTAATGGTGCAGTGATCTGCACTGATTCAAAAGCAGCGCTACAAAGACTTAAGTAAAAGTAAAAATCGGGTAGAAAATCTTGCGATAGTCGCTGAAATCAAGAGAATTGTGAGAGTACTAACCAATCAGGGAAGAGTCGTCAAATTTCTGTGGATCCCTCCCATGTTGAAATCTGGGGAAATGAATGAGCAGAGGTGCTGTTTGCAGCTGAAGGCGCTGCAGGCGACCATATTGAATATTTTATACACAAGACTCTTCTCCAAATTAGAGGTATTGTCAGGCAACATCACCGTGACAAGGTAACTGAGGAAAGTTACACACTTTCACACCTGATAGAAGAACAAATCAGTGAATCTGTACAATGGTACAACATAGTTGCAGCTGGCAATCCCAATCAATATGGACGAAAAGGAGGTGGTCGCAGGAGAGAACCAGTAATAGCAAGAATCCGTCTTGTATACAAATATCCATGGAGATTCGGAATAGAAACAACAGTTGAGCAGAGGAGCTGCAGAATCTGTGGTGAGAGTGACGGACACCGCCTTGACCACTTCCTGAGAGAATGTGAACATCTAAGAGTCATTAGAAATATGTGTAGAATAATAAACCCCACATTGTTTGAGTTAAGAAAAACTATTTGTCAAATATAGATACTGTTCTTAAGAGATCAGACTGTTTTGCACTCGCAAGATAACGTAAGATTTTTAGGGTTGACAAATGTTTCTCTTCTTGTTTGAGAAGCTGTTCACTTGAGACAATTAAGCAAGTCCCAGCTGAGTCTGGGTACAAGTGACAGGATGAACAACCAAGCGGGTTTTCTTCCTACTGGAGAGTGTTGTCCAATCACAGGATGAGTGGCGCTGCCTAATAAACTCGCCCCTCGGGGAAAAATTTAAAACATTTCGTTATGAAATGGTTCCCAGTCAGTTCATGTATGCGATAGTGTGTTTGTATGTCCAACCATTAGGCCAGCTACTGGCCAGCTCCTACAAATTGTCCAACTCCCGGGTACCTATTTACGGCTAGGTAAACAGTGGCACAAGGTGAAAGAAAACGCTGCCAACTTGTGTTCCAGCCGGGATTCGAACCCGGGACTTACGACCGAGAATCGAAGTCGTTTTCTGGTGTAAGTGAGAGGGGGAGCAGTTGCTCATATTGGTAACGCTGCTGATGGCAACACCGTCTTTGTATTTACTGTTTTTGTCGTCACTTTCTCCATTTGTCGTTAGTCCAGGAACTGTTTGTTGTTGTTGTTACCGTTTTACATGCTGCTTCCTGAAGCGGTGTCTTTGTTTATGTTGCGTTTCTGAAGCTGGTGTCTTGTTTATGCTGCGTCCTGAAGCTGGTGTTGTTGTTTTGTCTTTGTTTATGGTGCGTCTTGAAGCTGGTGTCTTTGTTTATGCTGCGTCCTGAAGCTGGCGTTGTGTTTGTCTTTGTTTATGTTGCGTCTTGAAGCTGGTGCCGTTGTTTTTCTTGTTTGTGTTGCGTCCTGAAGCTGGTGTCTTGTTTATGTTGCGTCCTGAAGCTGGTGTCTTTGTTTATGCTGCGTCCTGAAGCTGGTGTCTTTGTTTATGTTGCGTCCTGAAGCTGGTGTCTTTGTTTATGTTGCGTCCTGAAGCTGGTGTCTTTGTTATGTTGCGTCCTGAAGCTGGTGTCTTTTTGTTATGTTGCGTCCTGAAGCTGGTGTTGTTGTTTGTCTTTGTTTATGTTGCGTCTTGAAGCTGGTGCCGTTTGTTTGTCTTTGTTTATGTTTACGTCCTGAAGCTGGTGTCGTTGTCGTCGTTGTTCATGTGGTCTCCTGAATTTTTTATCTATTTCCAGGGATCAACTGCCTCGCGTCCCGGTTCCCAACAGGCATCCTCCGTTGCTTGCACTTCTACGTAGAACCAACAGTCTGGGTGATCATGTACACTTCTTTCCAAGTATTTATATTACCCTTTAATGAACGGAATTACAAGTTTATTAGTAATGTTCCACTGTGTTAAAATGTCATATTATTGTTCTGTTTTACTGTGAACGGTGTAAAAGAGTTTGGTGTCAGAAAGCTTCGTGATTTCCCCTTCACTAAGCTTATGATAAGTAAGGCCTTTTTTGTACCTATTTTCCCTCTACTTCTCAATGGGGTTATTTGACCATTACCCCCCCCCCCCCCTGCCTCCTGAGGTAATGAGAGGTAGACGGTAAGTCACAATTACCTGCATGAAAATCGTTCAGGAAGGACCGAAACGTGTAGTAGAGACCGAAATGTTGTCGCTTCTTTTATTTTCAGGTGTGCATGTGGTGTTGGGCGTGTCTTCAGTGTGTATGTGTGTGTTTGGCGTGTCTTCAGGTGTGCATGTGTGTGTTTGGCGTGTCTTCAGGTGTGCATGTGACACATACACACCTGAAGACACGCCAAACACACACATCACACCTGAAGACACGCCAAAACACACATGCCACTGAGACACCAAACACTGACCCGAAGACACGCCAAACACA
>WNGS01165503.1:4874990-4885067 GCA_020271785.1 Procambarus virginalis | reverse complement strand
TCTGACACTAAACAAAAAAACTATTGTCTCTATGGCTCATTTGGGCACTCAATTTGCACCTGTGTCCCCTAGTATGTGTGCCCCTTGCGTTAAATAATCTGTTTTTATCTACCCAATCAATTTTTTTGAGAATCTTGTATGTGGTGATCTTGTCCCCTCTAACTCTTCTGTCTTCCAGCGACGTGAGGTTTAATTTCCGTAGGCTCTCCTCGAAGCTCACACCCCTCAGTTCGGGTACTAGTCTGTTGGCAAACCTTTGAACTTTCTCCAATTTAGTCTTGAGCTTGGCGAGATATGGACTCCATTATGGAGCTGCATACTCCACGAATGGTCTAACATGTGTGGTATACAAAGTTCTGAAAGATTCCTTACACACGTTTCAAAAGGCCATTCTTATGTTGACCAACCTGGAATATGCCGCTGATGTTATCCTCATGATATGGGCTTCAGGGGGACAGGTCTGACGTGATATCAACCCCTAAGTCTTTCTCTCTCTGATTCTTGAAGTATTTCATCTACCAAATGATACCTTGTATCTGGTCTCCTGCTTCCTACCCTATCTTCATTACATTACATTTGCTTGGGTTAAAATCTAACAGCCATTTGTTCGACCATTCCTGCAGCTTGTCCAGGTCTTCTTGAAGTCTCAAGCTGTCCTCCTCTGTCTTAATCCTTCTCATAATTTTGGCGTCGTCAGCAAACATTGAGAGGAATGAGTCTATACCCACTGGGAGATCATTTACGTATATCAGAAACAGGATAGGACCGAGTACAGAGCCCTGTGGGACTACGCTTATGACTTCACGCCAATCTGATGTCTCACCCCTCACTGTAACTCCCTGCTTCCTATTGCTTAGGTACTCCCTTATCCACTGGAGCGTCCTACCTGTTACTCCTGCCTGTTTCTCTAACTTATTCATCAGCCTCTTATGGGGTACTGCATCAAAGGCTTTCCGACAGTCCAAGAAAATGCAGTCTGCCCATTCTTCTCTTTCTTGGTTAATCTTTGTCACCTGATCGTAGAATTCTATTAAACCTGAGGTAGATTTACCCTCCCTGAACCCATGTTGGCGATTTGTCACGAAGTCCCTTCTCTCCAGATGTGCTACAAGGTTTTTTCTCACGATCTTCTCCATCACCTTGCATGGTATACAAGTTAAGGTCACTGGCCTGTAGTTCAGTGCCTCTTGTTTGTCACCCTTTTTGTATATTGGGACGACATTAGCCGTCTTCCATATTTCTGGTAGGTCTCCCGTCTCCAATGACCTACTATAGACTATGGAGAGTGGCAAGCAAAGTGCTCCTGCACACCCTTTCAATACCCATGGTCAGATTCCGTGCTGGCCAACAGCCTTTTTAATGACTAGATCATTTTGACTAAATCTCTTGACCTCATCTCTGGTGATTTTGAACCCTTCCAAGGCCTACTGGTTTACTGCCACCACTCCTATCACAGGGACTTCCCCTCGTTCTATTGTGAAGACATCCTGGAATCTCTTGTTGAGTTCTTCACACACCTCTTTTGTCATTCTCTATGTATCTGTCCTTCCTGGCCCGTTCTAAGTGTCATCACCTGGTCCTTCACTGTTGTTTTCCTCCTGATGTGACTATGGAGTAGCTTTGGTTCGATCTTGCTTTATTTGCTATATAATTTTCATACTTTTTTCTCTGCTTCTCTTCTCACACTGACACACTCATTCCTGGTTGGAATGAGCGGGATGGTCTAAACTTAGCTACAACAATTACTATTAGTTTTATTGTGTTATTTTATTATTTTAAGTGAGCAACCAAATGGATTCTTTCTCGAATTTAAATTGTATTATAATATTAATTTTTTGTATAGTTATGCCTTGGATAGATTAGGTTAGGTAGTTTGGTTCTGGTCGCAGTTATCTGTGTTTAACGAGGTGCCTTTCGAACCTCAGCTTGTTTTGATCAACAAGCCAAATGCTTCGTCCCGTCCTTAAGTTATGTTCCTTCCATCCAGCGGTCGACCCCAGTGACGCATTCATATATTTTTAACACATTGTTCATTCACTTTATTTTTTCATTCAAGTTTCTAAATGAAACTGTTCCTTCAAGTTTCTGAATGAAACTGTTCATTCAAGTTTCTGAAAGAAATTAATATTATTATATATTATCATATTGTGCATATTTATGCTTAGATTTGGTTAGGTTAGGTTAGATTAGGTGTTTAGGTTCAGTTGGCAGTTATTATTATTTGAAGCACGTGGGTGAAGCGTTCACAGAGTTGGGGTTCGAACGGAGGTCGATAGCGAAGCACTTTTTCGACAAATATTTCTTAGTTGTTTTGTAGATTTAAGCGTCACAACAGCATTGGTTCCATATGTGGTCTAGCGTTCACATGACGAGCAAAATGCAAAGAATTATGGGTTAATGAACACCGTCCGAGGGCAGACACACATGCGCCTTGTGGCGAATACATAATTTAGTGGGTAGATGTTTGGGGAGCTTCAGAAGTCCCTCAGGGCCTCTCCTCAAGTCTTACCCTAATGGGTAAATACACATAAATGTCTTCCAGGGCCTTTTGGAAAAGCAGCAGCCAGCTTCCCACCACACCAGGAGCCCACCACACCAGGGGGGGCCCACCACACCAGGGGCCCACCACACCAGGGGCCCACCACACCAGGGGGGCCCACCACACCAGGGGCCCACCACACCAGGGCCCACCACACCAGAGGGGCCCACCACACTAGGGGCCCACCACACCAGGGGCCCACCACACCAGGGGCCCACCACATCAGGGGCCCACCACACCAGGGCCCACCACACCAGGGGCCCACCACACCAGGGGGGCCCACCACACCAGGGGCCCACCACACCAGGGGCCCACCACACCAGGGGCCCACCACACCAGGGGGCCCACCACACCAGGGGCCCACCACACCAGGGGCCCACCACACCAGACGACATGCGTGTGACAGGGCCGTGGCAACCCGGACCGTTGGAGAGTAATGACTGACTGCAGGATCTGGACCCAACGGGTAATACTCGCGTCACGGTGCTGGCGGACCCCAGGCGGACCCCAGGTGGACCCCAGGCAGACTCCAGGTGGACCCCAGGTGGACCCCAGGCTGTCTAAGTGTCCACTTGTAGTAAAGGTTGAACCACGAGTCCCTCTGCCAAAACTATTCATATATTATCAGCTGTCACTCGTTTGAAACACCCTCAAACCTCTTCAACAAAGGCGAAATGATCATTCCATCCAGCTACTGAACCCTGTGTTTACGAATGAACGACAGGTTACACACGACTTACAACTAATAACGTTCGTACAGCGCTTCACAGACGACCTCTGTACGAACCACAATACTGTAATTGTTCCACCCACGAACTACAAATACAAATATTCGCCAACAGAACCTAAACACCTGACCTGACCTTCGCTCATGTTAAGGATTATCTTTCTACCAAGAGACTTGGGTCAGGCAACCTGGGGCCAGATTCACGAAGCTGTTACGCAAGTACTTACGAACGTGTACATCTTTCCTCAATCTTTGGCGGTTTTGGTTACATTTATTAAACAGTTTGCAAGCATGAAAATTTGCAGATGAACTGTTGTTATTGTTACAAACAGCCTCCTGGTGCTTCGGAGCTCATTGACTGTTTGATAATTGTAAACAAAGACGCCAAAGATTAAGAAAGGATGTACAGGTTCATAAGTGCTTGCGTAACTGCTTCGTGAATCAGGCAACCAGCCTCCTGAAACAATAGTACTTTGTGTAATCACGTGATCGTGAGTACCAGTATGCAGTAATGGAGCCCCACTAAGCCACTTTTTGATCATTTTTGCTTTAAGATTCTAGAAAAAAACTAAAAAATAAACAAATATTCCTAGACCTAGTATAGTACATATTTGTACTATAATAGGCCATAGTTAGCGTGAATTAGGCCTGGGATGGTTAGCGTAGGTTAGGTTTCATTAGCAATACAAAAGGTCTTCCAAATTCAATATTACAAAAGAGTTCTCTCCGCTGGTCCATCACGACACACAGTGATTATGTGGCCGAAAATACAAGGACTTTCAGTTTAGGAGGATGGGCTGGGGTCAGCATGGGCTGGGGTCAGCATGGGCTGGGGTCAGGATGGGCTGGGGTCAGCATGGGCTGGGGTCAGCATGGGCTGGGGTCAGGATGGGCTGGGGTCAGGATGGGCTGGGGTCAGCATGGGCTGGGGTCAGCATGGGCTGGGGTCAGGATGGGCTGGGGTCAGCATGGGCTGGGGTCAGCATGGGCTGGGGGTCAGGATGGGCTGGGGTCAGCATGGGCTGGGTCAGCATGGGCTGGGGTCAGCATGGGCTGGGGGTCAGGATATGTTGCTGTGGGTGATTACAACCGACACACCTAACACAGGGAGTCACCTTCACCAATGCGACTCTGGAAGCTCGCAAAAAAAAAAAAACAGAACCCATCGTTTTATTTCTCGTATAAAAGGTACAAAAAAGTTGCCTTGGTTTAAAATTTATACCTCAGTAATTATCTCTTCTTATTCCAATACCTTTGACACGATTACCTAAACATGAGAAGAAAGAAATATGTATGTGTGAGAGAGAGAGACAGAGAGAGAGAGGAGAGAGAGGGAGAGAGAGAGGGAGAGAGAGAGAGAGAGAGAGAGAGAGAGAGAGAGAGAGAGAGAGAGAGAGAGAGCGAGAGAGAGAGAGAGAGAGAGAGAGAGAGAGAGAGAGAGAAGCAGGGAAGAAAAGGGAAGGCGAGATGCTTAACAAGATTAAGGTCCCTATTGGTAAGACAAAGGCAACTTAATAATCCAAGGGACAGACAGACGGGTAAAAATGCCTATCAATAACCACAAGAGAAAATGATAACGTGACAGGTAGACAAAGACGCCAAGATGATCACAGAGGAAGTCACAGATAAAGGGATATATAAAGAGATTAGCACAGATTAGCATGCAACAATAACTACCCAACGCTTTGGTAGTTTGTTGTTTTAATGGTTAGCCGTTGCTAGGTAATTGCTCTTTTACTTAGCAAAATTATTAAAAACATTATTTATTCTTTATACAAGCAAAATATTTATTAGACCCAGAAAAGACGAATCTGTAATATTCTGACATTTCCTTTTCAGGAATAAGGAAATGTCAGAATTTTACAGTTAATTTATTCAGTTAATGAATAACTGAAGAATGTATTACACTTATTATAAAATCGCACAACGTTTCGAACCTACATGGTTCATTCTCAAGTGATAAGATAATTTGTTTTCAGGAATAACACATTAAAATCCATCATTTCTGGATGTAAGGTATTAAGCTCTCGGTACCTTACTGAGTGTTCTTGCACTCAGGCATTAGTTTGTGTTATATTGGTCCCATCGTGAAGCCCCCGAGCCTCATAGTGCCTTCACTCAGTGGTTATAGTGTCTTTGTTCCCTCCTGAGAGTTATATGGTTTAGTTAATAGGTAAAATTGGTTCGTAACTGTTAAATCTGAGGAACTACTTTTGTTCTATTCATACTTTTTAACAAAATCATTACGGGCAAATCTGACCTCACAGCTAATTTCGTCTCATGACTCGGGTTTCCCCCAGCTCTGTCTCAGCACTGAGCTCTGTCTCAGCACTCAGCTCTGTCTCAGCACTCAGCTCTGTCTCAGCACTCAGCTCTGTCTCAGCGCTGTGTCAGCGCTGAACTCCTCCTCAGCACTCAGCTTCTCCTTAGCAATCAGTTTGTCATTGTTTTTCATTGCTCAAGTCCTGAGCTTCCTCTCAGGGCTCAGTACCTCTTCAGCACACAGCACCTAATCTCTCAGCAGCTGCTCGGCTCTACCTCAGCTGCTCAGCACTAAACTCCACCTTAACACTTAGCTCCTCAATGCTCAACTCCTCCTAAGCACTCAGCGCTCAGCAACTGTTCAGTTAACTTGAGCACCGACCAGCTGTCACTCTTTCTTATCGACATTTTAGGCCAAGCAAGAAGTGTCGCATTATGTTGTGACGACACTTGTCACCTTCACTCAAGCCTCCTACCTCTTACTTAGAGCCAGCGGAAGGTAATTTTCTTCCCAAGTGCGAGTGTGGTTAAGGGGGTGGGCGTGCCTGAAGGCGTGTCTGAGGCCAGGCATAACGGAGACATTATAGTGAGGGTGACGCTTCCTTCTCCGTGCGTGTGTGTGTGTGTGTGTGTGTGTGTGTGTGTGTGGTGTGTGTGTGTGTGTGTGTGTGTGTGTGTGTGTGTCGCATGACAAGGCGTGAGGGTGTGTGCTTCTGGAGCAGTTAGTGGTTGTCAACAATCAGGCCATCGTGTCTGTCAGCTTCTCAAATGCGGCTCAAGACAATTTATGACGATTCCAGTGCATGTTTCTCTCTCTCTTTTGCTCTAGCTGGAAAAAATATCTAGAAGTACACATGGAAAGTCTGCTGAGAATAGAGGTAACTCCAGAACCTCTGGGAGTCTCTCTCTCAGCCCCCCAACACCTCCTGAAGAGCCTCTTAGTTCCAGTACTCAGCTGTGCTGCGGCCTTAGTGTCAGTCTCTCTCTCTAAGATCGGCTATCTGACGAGTCTATATATCCAAAGTGACGGGTGAAATGGGGTTCAAGTAATTTTGTATTTAGTCCACGTTGGCAGAGATCCTTTTCCGGTAGAGGTCTAAAGAGGAGACCGTGAACGTACCTGTAGGAGGGGTCGTACCTGTAGGAGGGGTCGCACCTGTAGGAGGGTCGTACCTGTAGGAGGGTCGTACCTGTAGGAGGGTCGTACCTGTAGGAGGGTCGTACCTGTAGGAGGGTCGTACCTGTAGGAGGGGTCGTACCTGTAGGAGGGGGTCGTACCTGTAGGAGGGGGTCGTACCTGTAGGAGGGGATCGACCCTGCTGGAAAGGAGAGACTCACGAACTCGAGGATGTTGAGCTGAGTACGAGGCCTTTCACTTGTACTGGGAGAACTGTGTGTGTGTGTGTGTGTGTGTGTGTGTGTGTGTGTGTGTGTGTGTGTGTGTGTGTGTGTGTGTGTGTGTGTGTGTGTGTGTGTTTCCTATTTGTGCCTACAGGATCGAGCTGTTAGCTCTTGGAATCCGCCTTTTCAACCGTCGATAGTGTACTATCCTAAATCCGGACCAAGTTTTCTTCAGTCATATCTACTTATATATTCTCTCTCTCTCTCTCTCTCTCTCTCTCTCTCTCTCTCTCTCTCTCTCCTCTCTCTCTCTCTCTCTCTCTCCAGAATGTAGCCCGTAGCAGCTATTTACTGTTACGTGAACAGAGATATCAAGTGAAATGCAGTCTGCCCATTGTTTCTGCCTGGCCTGGAAATCGAACTCGGGCCGCCTAGGACTACGACCTTAGAGCGCTGCGCTCGCGTGAGAGAGCGCGTGTGCGTGCGTGCGTGCGTGCCTGCTGTTGAGGGGCTGATGGTTGTGGTAGAGTTTGAGTCATAACTAATCATCCACTTTGTGATCATTGATCATCATAAGTCATAACTAGTCACCCACTTTGTGATCATTGATCATCATAAGTCATAACATAGTCACCCACTTTGTGATCATTGATCATCATAAGTCATAACATAGTCACCCACTTTGTACTCATTGATCATCATAAGTCATAACATAACCACTTTGTGATCACTGATCTTCACACGCCTCTTTTCTCTTCCTCTCTCGTATAACGAAGCCTCGTAATGTGCTTCACATAAAATAATCGAGGAGTTTTGTTGAACACGTCCGGCGCTCACCGTGACCTGAAGGGTGTGTTGTTGATGTGGGTGTAAACTGCACGATGTGTGATCCACAATAAGACAACGAGGTCAGTCCTGGTTTGGCAAGACTACAGAGAAACGATCGTGACCTAGAATGACAACACGATCTCAAATGCACACACATGTGATCCTTCGCAATCGTAAACATGTCCTCAATTTGTACCGCTACAATCAACATTTCCATTGATCATAAGAAAAAGAAAAATAGTGGTACCAGCAAGCAGTCTTCAGGTCACGGGTGTCGCCATTATCTAGGGAAAACTGGGAGGCGCCGAGCATTTCACTGGCGAAGGAGCCGTAAATGGAGAACCATTAAAACGTAATCATAGGGAAGTAAGTGAGGATGAACGTAGAAAATACTGCCTCGTCCCTCGCTTTCCTCCCTGACACCCGGGGGGCTGGAAGCTCCTGCTGGCGCCGGGTTGATTGACGGAGCAAGACCCCGACGCAAGTATGGAAGGTTCTCCTGGCGCCGAGGTCGACGAAGCAAGACGGAAACACCGCCTGCAGCCATCTGGAGGGTGCAGGAGTATCTTGCATCCGCACACACACAGCGTCAGCCGCTCACGCCCCCCACGCTGACGCAACACGGCCATCAGCGGCGGAGGACGAGCCGCAAGTTGCTGATGAAAGCCCGCCACACCTTCAGCACTCCGCAGTCAACACTCCGGGAGTCTCACGCTCGCTATTTTGGTATCATTGTCTATCAATACTCCATTATTTCACACTTTTTGGTTGAAATTATTATGCGAACGCGAAGCAAGCTCGTAAGTAAAACGTAAACAAACACATTTTTGGATTATAGACACTTCAATATGTGTCAAAAGACAGCAATAAAATGCCGAGAAGTTAAGGATGACGTGACATCTACGAAGAGAGAAGCACCTGACATAATTATATCTGGTAAAGATGTACTAAACGCTTGTTGATCAGTAACATCACACTGATGTACTCAACGCTAGTTGATCAGTAACATCACACTGATGTACTCAACGCTAGTTGATCAGTAACATCACACTGATGTACTCAACGCTAGTTGATCAGTAACATCACACTGATGTACTCAACGCTAGTTGATCAGTAACATCACACTGATGTACTCAACGCTAGTTGATCAGTAACATCACACTGATGTACTCAACGTTAGTTGATCAGTAACATCACACTGATGTACTCAACGTTAGTTGATCAGTAACATCACACTGATGTACTCAACGTTAGTTGATCAGTAACATCACACTGATGTACTCAACGCTAGTTGATCAGTAACATCACACTGATGTACTAAACGCTAGTTGATCAGTAACATCACACTGATGTACTCAACGCTAGTTGATCAGTAACATCACACTGATGTACTAAACGCTAGTTGATCAGTAACATCACACTGATGTACTCAACGTTAGTTGATCAGTAACATCACACTGATGTACTCAACGTTAGTTGATCAGTAACATCACACTGATGTACTCAACGCTAGTTGATCAGTAACATCACACTGATGTACTAAACGCTAGTTGATCAGTAACATCACACTGATGTACTAGCGTCTGGTTGGTAGATAACATCACGCTAAGTATTGACAGAAGACAGAATGAATGGAAGCTTGAGAACTCATTCATTATCATAACAAAACTGAGTAATCAAATTTATTTCTTCTATATATATTATTATATTTTCTCATTTTTGACAATCTTTACAAAGAACAATAAATACATGTAACAGACTTTTAATGTATGTCTATTTAGTGTATGGGAGTAATACCATTCACAGTATGTGCTACGTTTTCCTAATATGTAGCAAATTAAATGCTAATTTTTGTTATAAATTTTGGATTTATATATTTTTATATACTCTAATGGCTGTGCGTTTTTTGTTCAGGCTTGAATGATCATTGACGATTATTTTAGACTTGACTTGTCTTAAGCCTCTAATTTGACAAAGTCTATCTATTAATTAATGCTATATTTTTGTCCATGTATGTCTCATTATTCAATTTTATTTCATTGTAATTACCAAAATATGTTACCAATGACAGATATACAAAATGAAATAAAATAATATATTGTTATAGTTTTTAAATAAAAATATATATATATATATATATATATATACCATATGCATTCACATTTAAATAAGTCAATATTGACTATACGAATTTGCGAGGACGGTTGGTAGATTTTTTGGAGCAGAACGGTGGGATTGAACCTGCGTTTGGGTCACATGCATACAATTACTTAACCCCATGGTCCATGCGCGTCTATGGTGATCCGAGGAGCTGGTTCAATCTCCTTGTCCTGCTACAAAAAGATTTCACAATGACATTTTTTTATTAAAAAAACCTTAT